>JANJXV010000939.1:0-256291 GCA_024803745.1 Megascapheus bottae | reverse complement strand
CACACCTCCATTCGATGCCTTCACACAGCTCCATTTTGTGACTTCACACACCTAAATTCTATGACTTCACACACCTCCATTGTGACTTCACACACCTCCATTCTATGACTTCACACACCTCCATTCTATGACTTCACACACCTCCATTTTGTGACTTCACACACTTCCATTCTATGACTTCACACACCTCCATTGTGACTTCACATACCTCCATTCTATGACTTCACACAGCTCCATTCTTACTTCACACAGCTCCATTCTGTGACTCCACAAAACTCCCTTCTATGATTTCACACACCTCCATACTATGACTTCACACACTCCATCTATGACTTCACACACCTCCATTTTGAGTTCTCACACCTCCATTCTTTGACTTCACACACCTCCATTCTGACTTAACACACCTCCATTGTATGACTTCACACACCTCCATTCAATGAATTAACACACCTCCATTCTGTGATTTCACAAACCTCCATTCTATGACTTCACACACCTCCATTCTGTGACTTCACACACCTCCATTAAGAGTTCACACACCTCCATTCTATGACTTCACAAACCTCCATTCTGAGTTCACAGACCTCCATTCTATGACTTCACACACCTCCATTCTATGACTTCACTCACCTCCATTCTGACTTCACACACCTCCATTCAGACTTCACACACCTTAATTCTGTGACTTCACACACCTCCATTCTATGATTTCACACACTTTCATTCTATGACTTCACACACCTCCATTCTGTGGCTTCACACACCTACATTCTGAGTTCACACACCTCCATTCTGTGACTTCACACACCTCCATTCTATGATTTCACACACCTCCAATCTGGCTTCACACACCTCCATTCTATGACTTCACACACCTCCATTCGTTGACATCAAAAAACACCATTCTATGACTTCACACAACTCCATTTTGACATCACACACCTCCATTCTATGAGTTCACACACCTCCATTTTATGACTTCACACACCTCCATTCTATGACTTCACACACCTCAATTCTATGACTTCACACACCTCCATTCTATGACTTCAGACACCTCCATTCTGTGACTTCACACACCTCCACTCTATGACTTCAAACACCTTCATTCTTACTTCACAAACATCCATTCTGTGAATTCACACACCTCCATTCTTTGACTTCACACACCTTCATTCTGACTTCACACACCTCCATTCTGTGACTTCACACACCTCCATTCTATGACTTCACACACCTCCATTCTGTGACTTCACACACCTCCGTTTTGACTTCACACACTTCCCTTCTGTGACTTCACACACCTCCATTCTGTGACTTCACACACCTCTATTATTTCACTTCACACACCTCCATTCTTTGACTTCACACACCTCCATTCCATGATTTCACACACCTCCATTCTATGAGTTCACACACCTCCATTGTATGAGTTCACACACCTCCAATTTGACTTCACACACCTCTCTTCTATGACTTCACACACCTTCATTCTTACTTCAGAAACATCCATTCTCTGACTTCACACACCTCCATTCTATGACTTCACAAACCTCCATTCTGTGAGTTCACACACCTCCATTCTAGGACTTCACACACCTCCATTCTGTGGTTTCACACACCTCCATTCTGAGTTCACACACCTCCATTCTGTGACTTCACACACCTCCATTCTGTGACTTCACACACCTCCGTTCTGTGACTTCACACACCTCCATTCTATGAATTCACACACCTCCATTCTGTGATTTCACACACCTCCATTCTATGACTTCACACACCTCCATTCTGTGACTTCACACACCTCCATTCTGAGTTCACACACCTCCATTCTATGACTTCACAAACCCCCATTCTGAGTTCACAGACCTCCATTCTATGACTTCACACACTTCCATTCTATGACTTCACACACCTCCATTCTGAGTTCACACACCTCAATTCTTTGACTTCACACACCTCCATTCTATGATTTCACACACCTCCATTCTATGACTTCACACACCTCCATTCTATGACTTCACACACCTCATTTCTGAGTTGACCCACCTCCATTCTGTGACTTCACACACCTCCAATTTGACTTCACACACCTCCATTCTATGACTTCACACACCTCCATTCGTTGACATAAAAACAACCATTCTATGACTTCACACAACTCCATTGTGACTTCACACACCTCCATTCTATGAATTCACACACCTCCATTTTATGACTTCACACACCTCCATTCTGTGACTTCACCCACCTCCATTCTATGACTTCACAAACCTACATTCTGAGTTCACAGTCCTCCATTCTATGACTTCACACACCTCCATTCTTTGACTTCACACACCTCCATTCTATGACTTCACACACCTCCATTCTGTGACTTCACACACCTCCATTCTATGACTTCACACACCTCCATTCTGTGACTTCACACACCTCCATTCTATGACTTCACACACTTCCATTCTATGACTTCACACACCTGCAATTTTACTTCACACACCTTCATTCCATGAGTTCACACACCTGCGTTGTGGCTTCACACACCTCCATGCTATGATTTCACACACCTCCATTCTGACTTCACACACCTCCATTCTGACTTCACACACCTCCATTCTGACTTCACACACCTCTATTCTGTGTCTTCACAGACCTCCATTCTGTGACTTCACACACCTCCATTTTGACTTCACACACCTCCATTCTGTGACTTCACACACCTCCATTCCATGACTTCAAACACCTTCATTCTGACTTCACACACCTCCATTCTCTGACTTCACAGACCTCAATTCTGTGACGTGACACACCTCCATTCTGACTTCACACACCTTCATTCTATGATTTCACACACCTCCATTCTATGACTTCACACACCTCTATTCTGTGCCTTCACACAACTCCATTCTGACTTCACACCCCTCCATTCTGACTTCACACACCTCCATTCTCACTTCACACAGCTCCATTCTATGAATTCACACACCTCCATTCTGACTTCACACACCTCCATTCTGACTTCACACACCTCTATTCTGTGTCTTCACAGACCTCCATTCTGTGACTTCACACACCTCCATTTTGACTTCACACACCTCCATTCTGTGACTTCACACACCTCTATTCCATGACTTCAAACACCTTCATTCTGACTTCACACACCTCCATTCTCTGACTTCACAGACCTCAATTCTGTGACGTGACACACCTCCATTCTGACTTCACACACCTTCATTCTATGATTTCACACACCTCCATTCTATGACTTCACACACCTGCATTCTGTGACTTCACACACCTCCATTCTGACTTCACACCCCTCCATTCTGACTTCACACACCTCCATTCTCACTTCACACAGCTCCATTCTATGAATTCACATACCTCCATTCTGTGACTTCACACACCACCTTTTTGACTTCACACACCTCCATACTGTGACTTCACACACCTCCATTCTGTGACTTCACACACCTCCATTCTATGACTTCACACAACTCCATTCTATGACTTCACACACCTCCATTCTGTGACTTCACACACCTCCATTCTATGACTTCACACACCTCCATTCTGTAACTTCACACACCTCCATTCTATGACTTCACACACTTCCATTCTATGACTTCACACACCTGCAATTTTACTTCACACACCTTCATTCCATGAGTTCACACACCTGCGTTGTGGCTTCACACACCTCCATGCTATGATTTCACACACCTCCATTCTGACTTCACACACCTCCATTCTGACTTCACACACCTCCATTCTGACTTCACACACCTCTATTTTGTGTCTTCACAGACCTACATTCTGTGACTTCACACACCTCCATTTTGACTTCACACACCTCCATTCTGTGACTTCACACACCTCCATTCCATGACTTCAAACACCTTCATTCTGACTTCACACACCTCCATTCTCTGACTTCACAGACCTCAATTCTGTGACGTGACACACCTCCATTCTGACTTCACACACCTTCATTCTATGATTTCACACACCTCCATTCTATGACTTCACACACCTCTATTCTGTGACTTCACACACCTCCATTCTGACTTCACACCCCTCCATTCTGACTTCACACACCTCCATTCTCACTTCACACAGCTCCATTCTATGAATTCACACACCTCCATTCTGACTTCACACACCTCCATTCTGACTTCACACACCTCTATTCTGTGTCTTCACAGACCTCCATTCTGTGACTTCACACACCTCCATTTTGACTTCACACACCTCCATTCTGTGACTTCACACACCTCTGTTCCATGACTTCAAACACCTTCATTCTGACTTCACACACCTCCATTCTCTGACTTCACAGACCTCAATTCTGTGACGTGACACACCTCCATTCTGACTTCACACACCTTCATTCTATGATTTCACACACCTCCATTCTATGACTTCACACACCTCCATTCTGTGACTTCACACACCTCCATTCTGACTTCACACCCCTCCATTCTGACTTCACACACCTCCATTCTCACTTCACACAGCTCCATTCTATGAATTCACACACCTCCATTCTGTGACTTCACACACCACCTTTTTGACTTCACACACCTCCATTCTGTGACTTCACACACCTCCATTCTGAGACTTCACACACCTCCGTTTTGACTTCACAAACTTCCAATCTGTGACTTCACACACCTCCATTTTGTGACTTCACACACCTCTATTGTTTCACTTCACTAACCTCCATTCTTTGACTTCACACACCGCCATTCCATGACTTCACAAACCTCCATTCTATGAGTTCACACACCTCCATTCTATGAGTTCACACACCTCCAATTTGACTTCACACATCTCCATTCTATGACTTCACACACCTTCATTCTTACTTCAGAAACATCCATTCTCTAACTTAACACACCTCCATTCTATGACTTCACACACCTCCATTCTGTGGCTTCACACACCTACATTCTGAGTTCACACACCTCCATTCTGTGACTTCACACACCTCCATTCTTTGACTTCTTACACCTCCATTCTGTGACTTCACACACCTCGATCCTATGACTTCACACACCTCCATTCAATGAATTAACACACCTCCATTCTGTGATTTCACAAACCTCCATTCTATGACTTCACACACCTCCATTCTGTGACTTCACACACCTCCATTCTGAGTTCACACACCTCCGTTCTATGACTTCACAAACCTCCATTCTGAGTTCACAGACCTCCATTCTATGACTTCACACACCTCCATTCTATGATTTCACTCACCTCCATTCTGACTTCACACACCTCCATTCTGTGACTTCACACACCTCCATTCTGTGACTTCACACACCTCCGTTTTGACTTCACACACTTCCCTTCTGTGACTTCATACACCTCCATTCTGTGACTTCACACACCTCTATTATTTCACTTCACACACCTCCATTCTTTGACTTCACACACCTCCATTCCATGATTTCACACACCTCCATTCTATGAGTTCACACACCTCCATTGTATGAGTTCACACACCTCCAATTTGACTTCACACACCTCTATTCTATGACTTCACACACCTTCATTCTTACTTCAGAAACATGCATTCTCTGACTTCACACACCTCCATTCTATGACTTCACAAACCTCCATTCTGTGAGTTCACACACCTCCATTCTTGGACTTCACACACCTCCATTCTGTGGTTTCACACACCTCCATTCTGAGTTCACACACCTCCATTCTGTGACTTCACACACCTCCATTCTGTGACTTCACACACCTCCATTCTGTGACTTCACACACCTCCATTCTATGAATTCACACACCTCCATTCTGTGATTTCACACACCTCCATTCTATGACTTCACACACCTCCATTCTGTGACTTCACACACCTCCATTCTGAGTTCACACACCTCCATTCTATGACTTCACACACCTCCATTCTGTGACTTCACACACCTCCACTCTATGACTTCAAACACCTTCATTCTTACTTCACAAACATCCATTCTGTGAATTCACACACCTCCATTCTGTGACTTCACACACCTTCATTCTGACTTCACACACCTCTATTCTCTGACTTCACACACCTCCATTCTATGACTTCACACACGTCCATTCTGTGACTTCACACACCACCATTTTGACTTCACAGACCTCCATTCTGTGACTTCACACACCTCCATTCTGTGACTTCACACACCTCCGTTTTGACTTCACACACTTCCATTTGTGACTTCACACACCTCCATTCTGTGACTTCACACACCTCTATTGTTTCACTTCACACACCTCCATTCTTTGACTTCACACACCTCCATTCCATGACTTCACACACCTCCATTCTATGAGTTCACACACCTCCATTCTATGAGTTAACACACCTCCAATTTGACTTCACACACCTCCATTCTATGACTTCACACACCTTCATTCTTACTTCAGAAACATTCATTCTCTGACTTCACACACCTCCATTCTGTGACTTCACACACCTCCATTCTGTGACTTCACAAACCTCCATTCTGTGACTTCACACACCTCGATCCTATGACTTCACACACCTCCATTCTATGAATTCACACACCTCCATTCTGTGATTTCACACACCTCCATTCTATGACTTCACACACCTCCATTCTGTGACTTCACACACCTCCATTCTGAGTTCACACACCTCCATTCTATGACTTCACAAACACCCATTCTGAGTTCACAGACCTCCATTCTATGACTTCACACACTTTCATTCTATGACTTCACACACCTCCATTCTGACTTCACACACCTCCATTCTGACTTCACACACCTCAATTCTTTGACTTCACACACCTCCATTCTATGATTTCACACACCTCCATTCTATGACTTCACACACCTCCATTCTATGACTTCAGACACCTCATTTCTGAGTTGACACACCTCCATTCTGTGATTTCACACACCTCCACTCTGACTTCACACACCTCCATTCTATGGCTTCACACACCTCCATTCTATGACTTCACAATCCTCCATTCTGAGTTCACAGTCCTCCATTCTATGACTTCACACACCTCCATTCTATGACTTCACACACCTCCATTCTATGACTTCACACACCTCCATTCTGTGACTTCACACACCTCCATTCTATGACTTCACACACCTCCATTCTGTGACTTCACACACCTCCATTCTATGACTTCACACACCTCCATTCTATGACTTCACACACCTCCATTCTATGACTTCACACACCTCATTTCTGAGTTGACACACCTCCATTCTGTGATTTCACACACCTCCACTCTGACTTCACACACCTCCATTCTATGGCTTCACACACCTCCATTCTATGACTTCACAATCCTCCATTCTGAGTTCACAGTCCTCCATTCTATGACTTCACACACCTCCATTCTATGACTTCACACACCTCCATTCTATGACTTCACACACCTCCATTCTGTGACTTCACACACCTCCATTCTATGACTTCACACACCTCCATTCTGTGACTTCACACACCTCCATTCTATGACTTCACACACCTCCATTCTATGACTTCACACACCTGGAATTTTACTTCACACACCTTCATTCCATGAGTTCACACACCTGCGTTGTGGCTTCACACACCTCCATGCTATGATTTCACACACCTCCATTCTGACTTCACACACCTCCATCCTGACTTCACACACCTCCATTCTGTGACTTCACACACCTCCATTTTGACTTCACACACTTCAATTCTGTGACTTCACACACCTCCTGTTGTGAGCCAGAGTGGAATCAAACTGTACCTTAGCTTGCATCAGACGATGGCTTTATTGTCATATTGCTTTCTGGCCCTATTCTATGCAAATGACCTGAGAATTACCATATGAATGAAACACCTGGAGGTTCCCTGGGTCAGGAGGAGGGAAGAAGGGGGAGTGGAAATTAAACAGGCAGTCTCGGCAGTCTTTACCTGGACTGCGGACATCCCGGACCCGCTGTGTCTGTCTCTCTTCTATTTCTTGCTAGTCCTTGCCCCCGATTTTAGGAACCCCAATCTGCAAACCCTGGTTTGCCGCCGGTTGGCCCGGCAACCTCCATTCTGTGACTTCACACACCTCCATTCTTTGACTTCACACACCTCCATTCTTGGACTTCACACACCTCCATTCCATGACTTCACACACCTCCATTCCATGAGTTCACACACCTCCATTCTATGAGTTCACACACCTCCATTTTGACTTCACACACCTCCATTCTATGACTTCACACACCTTCATTCTTACTTTAGAAACATCCATTCTATGACTTCACACATGTCCATTGTATGACTTCACAAACCTTCATTCTGTGACTTCAAAAACCTGCATTCTGGGTTCACACACCTCCATTCTATGATTTCATACACTTCCATTCTATGACTTCACACACCTCCATTCTTTGACTTCAAACACCTCCATTCTGAGTACACAAACCTCCATTCTGTGACTTCACACACCTCCATTCTATGAATTCACACACCTCCATTCTATGACTTCACACACCTCCATTCTATGACTTCACACAACTCCATTCTATGACTTCACACACCTCCATTCTGTGACTTCACACACTTCCATTCTATGAATTCACACACCTCCATTCTGTGAATTCACACACCTCCATTCTGTGACTTCACACACCTCCATTCTATGACTTCACACACCTCCATTCTATGACTTCACACACCTCCATTCTGTGACTTCACGCACCTCCATTCTATGACTTCACACACCTCCATTCTGTGACTTCACACACCTTGATTCTATGATTTCACATACCTCCATTCTGACTTCACACACCTCCATTCTATGACTTCACACACCTCCATTCTGACTTCACACAGCTCCATTGTGTGTCTTCAAAAAACTCCATTCTATGGTTTCACACACCTCCATACTATGACTTCACACACCTCCATCAATGACTTCACACACCTCCATTCTGAGTTCACACACCTCCATTCTGTGACTTCACACACCTCCATTCTATAACTTCACACACCTCCATTCTGTGACTTCACACACCTCGATCCTATGACTTCACACACCTCCATTCTATGAATTCACACACCTCCATTCTGTGATTTCACAAACCTCCATTCTATGACTTCACACACCTCCATTCTGTGACTTCACACACCTCTATTCTATGACTTCACACACCTCCATTCTATGACTTCACAAACCTCCATTCTGAGTTCACAGACCTCCATTCTAAGACTTCACACACCTCCATTCTATGACTTCACTCACCTCCTTCTGACATCACACACCTCCATTCTGACTTCACACACCTCAATTCTGTGACTTCACACACCTCCATTCTATGATTTCACACACTTCCATTCTATGATTTCACACACCTCCATTCTATGACTTCACACACATCATTTCTGAGTTGACACACCTCCATTCTGTGATTTCACACACCTCAAATCTGACTTCACACACCTCCATTCTATGACTTCACACACCTCCATTCGTTGACATCAAAAACCACCATTCTATGACTTCACACAACTCCATTTTGACTTCACACACCTCCATTCTATGAGTTCACACACCTCCATTTTATGACTTCTCACACCTCCATTCTATGACTTCAAACACCTTCATTCTTACTTCACAAACATCCATTCTGTGACTTCACACACCTCCATTCTGTGACTTCACACACCTCCATTCTGAGTTCACACACCTCCATTCTATGACTTCACAAACCTTCATTCTGAGTTCACAGACCTCCATTCTATGACTTCACACACCTCCATTCTATGACTTCACTAACCTCCATTCTGACTTCACACACCTCCATTCTAACTTCACACACCTCCATTCTGACTTCACACACCTCCATTCGTTGACATCAAAAAACACCATTCTATGACTTCACACAACTCCATTTTGACTTCACACACCTCCATTCTATGACTTCACACACCTCCATTCTATGACTTCACAGACCTCCATTCCATGACTTCACACACCTCAATTCTATAACTTCCACACCTCCATTCTATGACTTCACACACCTCCATTTGTGACTTCACACACCTCCACTCTATGACTTCAAACACCTTCATTCTTACTTCACAAACATCCATTCTGTGACTTCACACACCTCCATTCTGTGACTTCACACACCTTCATTCTGACTTCACACACCTCCATTCTGTGACTTCACACACCTCAATTCTGTGACTTCACACACCTCCATTCTGACTTCACACACCTCCATTCTGTGACTTCACACACCTCCATTCGATGCCTTCACACAGCTCCATTTTGTGACTTCACACACCTAAATTTTATGACTTCACACACCTCCATTGTGACTTCACACACCTCCATTCTATGACTTCACACACCTCCATTCTATGACTTCACACACCTCCATTTTGTGACTTCACACACTTCCATTCTATGACTTCACACACCTCCATTGTGACTTCACATACCTCCATTCTATGACTTCACACAGCTCCATTCTTACTTCACACAGCTCCATTCTGTGACTCCACAAAACTCCCTTCTATGATTTCACACACCTCCATACTATGACTTCACACACTCCATCTATGACTTCACACACCTCCATTTTGAGTTCTCACACCTCCATTCTTTGACTTCACACACCTCCATTCTGACTTAACACACCTCCATTGTATGACTTCACACACCTCCATTCTGTGACTTCACACACCTCCATTCTATGACTTCACACACTTCCATTGTGACATCACACACCTCCATTCTATGAGTTCACACATCTCCATTCTATGACTTCACACACCTCCATTCTGACTTCACACACCTCCATTCTATGACTTCACAGACCTCCATTCTATGACTTCCCACACCTTCTTTCTATTACTTCACCCACCTACATTCTGCGACTTCACACCTCCATTATGACTTCACACACCTCTATTCTCTGACTTCAATCACCTCCATTCTATGACTTCACACTTCCATTCTATGACTTCACACACCTTCATTCTATAACTACACACAACTCCATTCTTTGACTACACACACCTCCATTCTATGACTTCACACACCTTCATTCTTCACAAACATCCATTCTATGACTTCTCACTCGTCCATTCTATGACTTCACACACCTCCATTCTGTGACTTCACAAACCTCCATTCTGTGTTCACGCACCTCAATTCTGTGACTTCACACACCTCCATTCTGACTTCACACATCTCCATTCTATGACTTCACACACCTGCATTCTATAACTACACACACCTCCATTCTGTGACTTCACACACCTCCATTCTGTGTTGACACACCTCCATTCTGTGACTTCACACACGTCCATTTTCACTTCACACAACTCCATTCTATGACTTCACACAACTCCATTCTCTGACGTCACACACCTCCATTCTATGACTTCACACACCTTCATTCTTACTTCAAAAACAACAATTCTATGACTTCACAAACCTCCATTCTATGACTTCACACACCTCCATTTTGTGACTTCACACACCTCCATTATATGATTTCACACACCCCCATTGTGACTTCACACACCGCCAATCTATGAGTTCACACACCTCCATTCTGAATTCACACACCTCCATTCTAAGACTTCACACACCTCCATTCTGACTTAACACAGCTCCATTCTTTGACTTCACAAAACTCCATTCTATGATTTCACACACGTCCATACTATGACTTCACACACCTCCATCTATGACTTCACACACCTCCATTCTGAGTTCACACACCTCCATTCTGTGACTTCAAACACCTCCATTCTGACTTCACACACCTTCATTGCATGACTTCACACACCTAAATTCTGTGACTTCACACACATCACTTCTATGACTTCACACACTTCCATTGTGATGCACACACCTCCATTTTATGAGTTCACACATCTCCATTCTATGATTTCACACACCTCCATTCTGACTTCACACACCTCCATTCTATGACTTCACACACCTCTATTCTATGACTTCACACACCTGCATTCTGACGTCACAAACCTCCATTCTATGACTTCACACACCTCCATTCTGTGACTTCACACACCTCCATTCTATGACTTCAAACACCTAAATTCTATGACTTCACACAACTCCATTCTATGACTTCACACACCTCCATTCTGTGACTTCACACACCTCCATTCTGACTTCAGACACCTCTATTCTGTGTCTTCACATACCTCAATTCTGTGACTTCACAGTCTTCCATTCTGACTTCACACACCTCCATTCTATGATTTCACACACCTCCATTTTATGACTATACCCAGCTGCATTCTATGACTTCACACACGTCCATTCTGTGACTTCAGACACCTCAATTCTATGACTTCACACACCTCAATTCTGACTTCACACACCTCCATTCTGTGACTTCAAACACCTCCATTCTATGATTTCAGACACCTCCATTGTATGATTTCACACACCTCCATTCTATGACTTCACACACCTCCATTCTATGTGTTCACACACCTCCATTCTGACTTCACACAGCTCCATTCTGTGACTTCACAAAACTCCATTCTATGATTTCACACACCTCCATTCTATAACTTTACACACCTCCATTCTGTGACGTCACACGCCTCCATTTTATGACTTCAAACACCTTCATTCTTACTTCACAAACATCCATTCTGTGACTTCACACACCTCCCTTCTGTGACTTCACACCTGCATTCTGACTTCACACACCTCTATTCTGTGAATTCACACACCTCAATTCTGTGACTTCACACACCTCCATTCTATGACTTCACACACGTCCATTCTGTGACTTCACCCACCTCCATTCTGAGTTCACACACCTCCATTCTGTGACTTCACACACCTTCATTCTGTGACTTCTTCACACCTCCATTCTATGACTTCACACACCTCCATTCTGTGACTTCATACACCTCCATTCTGTGACTTCACACACCTCAATTCTATGACTTCACACAACTCCATTGTGACTTCACACACTTCAATTCTATGATTTCACACACCTCCATTCTGACTTCACACACCTCCATTCTATGACTTCACACATCTCCATTCTGACTTCACACAGCTCCATTCTGTGACTTCACAAAACTCCATTCTATGATTTGACACACCTCCATTCTATGACTTCACACACCTACATCTATGTCTTCACACACCACCATTCTGAATTCACACACCTCCATTCTGTGACTTCACACACCTCCATTCTGACTTCACACACCTCCGTTGTATGACTTCACACACCTCCATTCTGTGACTTCACACACTTCCATTATGACGTCACACACCTCCATTCTATGAGTTCACACATCTCCATTCTATGACTTCACACACCTGCATTCTGACTTCACACACCTCCATTCTATGACTTCACAGACCTCGAATCTGTGACTTCACTCACCTCCACTCTATGACTTCACACTCCTCCATTCTATGACTTCCCACACCTCCTTTCTATGACTTCACCCAACCCCATTCTATGACTTCACACCTCCATTCTGACTTCACACACCTCTATTCTATGACTTCACACACCTTCATTCTTACTTCAGAAACATCCATTCTTTGACTTCACACACCTCCATTCTATAACTTCACAAACCTCCATTCTGTGACTTCACACACCTCCATTCTGAGTTCACACACCTCCATTCTGTGACTTCACACACCTGCATTCTTCCTTCATACACCTCCATTCTATGACTTCACACACTTCCATTCTAGGACTTCACACACCTCCATTCTGTGGCTTCACACACCTCAATTCTGTGACTTGACACACCTCCATTCTGACTTCACACACCTCCCTTCTATGACTTCACACACCTCCATTCTTTGATTTCACACACCTTCATTCTTACTTCAGAAACATCCTTTCTCTGCTTTCACACACCTCCATTCTGTGACTTCACAAACCTCCATTCTGTGACTTCACAAACCTCCATTCTGAATTCACACACCTCCATTCTATGACTTCACACTCTTCCATTCTATGACTTCACACACCTCCATTCTGTGGCTTTACACACCTACATTCTGAGTTCACACATCTCCATTCTGTGACTTCACACACCTCCATTCTGTGACTTCACACACCTCCATTCTGTGACTTCACACACCTCCGTTTTGGCTTCACACACTCCCATTCTATGAATTCACACACCTCCATCCTGTGATTTCACAAACCTCCATTCTATGACTTCACACACCTCCATTCTGTGACTTCACACACCTCCATTCTATGACTTCACAGACCTCCATTCTATGACTTCACTCACCTCCATTCTATGACTTCACTCACCTCCATTCTGACTTCACACACCTCCATTCTGACTTCACACACCTCAATTCTGTGACTTCACACACATCCATTCTATGATTTCACACACTTCCATTCTATGATTTCACACACCTCCATTCTATGACTTCACACACCTCCTTTCTGAGTTGACATACCTCCATTCTGTGATTTCACACACCTCCAATCTGACTTCACACACCTCCATTCTATGACTTCACACACCTCCATTCGTTGACATCAAAAACCACCATTCTATGACTTCACACAACTCCATTTTGACTTCACACACCTCCATTCTATGAGTTCACACACCTCCATTTTATGACTTCACACACCTCCATTCTATGACTTCACACACCTCAATTCTATGACTTCACACACCTCCATTCTATGACTTCACACACCATGATACTATGATTTCACACACCGCCATTCTGACTTCACACAGGTCCATTCTGTGACTTCACAAACATCCATTCTATGACTTCACACACCTCCATTCTGTGACTTCACACACCTCCATTCTATTTCTTCACACACTTCCATTGTGACGTCACACACCTCCATTTTATGAGTTCACACATCTCCTTTCTATGATTTCACACACCTCCATTCTAACTTCACTCACCTCTATTCTATGACTTCACAGAACTCGAATCTGTGACTTCACTTATCTCAACCCTATGACTTCACACTTCTCCAATCTATGACTTCCCACACCTCCTTTCTATGACTTCACCCACCTCCACTGAGCGACTTCACACCTCCATTCTGACTTCACAGTCCATTCTGTGACTTCACACACCTCCATTCTATGACTTCCCACAACTCCATTCTATGACTTCACACACATCCATTCTATGACTTCACACACCTCCACTCTTTGCCTTCACACACCTCTATTCTATGACTTTACACACCTTCATTCTTTCTTCACATACATCCATTCTATGACTTCACACACATCCAATCTATGACTTCACACACATCCATTATGTGACTTCACAAACCTCCATTCTGTGTTCACACACCTCAATTCTGTGACTTCACACACCTCCATTCTGACTTTACACACCTCCATTCTATGACTTCAAACACCTCCATTCTATGACTTCACACACCTGCATTCTGTGAGTTAACACACCTCCATTCTATGACTTCACACACCTCCATTGTGATTTCACACACCTCCGTTCTATGAGTTCACACACCTCTATTCTGATTTCAAACACGTCGATTCTATGACTTCACACACCTCCATTCTGACTTCACACACCTCCATTCTGTGACTTCAAACACCTCCATTCTATGATTTCAGACACCTCCATTGTATGATTTCACAGACCTCCATTCTATGACTTCACACACCTCCATTCTATGACTTAACACAACTTCATTCTGACTTCACACACCTCCATTCTGTGACTTCACACACCTCAATTCTGTGACTTCACACACCTAAATTCTATGACTTCACACACCTCCATTGTGACTTCACAAACCTCCATTCTATGACTTCACACACCTCCATTCTATGACTTCACACACCTCCATTTTGTGACTTCACACACTTCCATTCTATGACTTCACACACCTCCATTCTATGACTTCACACAACTCCATTGTGACTTCACATACCTGCATTCTATGACTTCACACAGCTCCATTCTGACTTCATACAGCTCCATTCTGTGACTCCACAAAACTCCCTTCTATGATGTCACACACCTCCATACTATGACTTCACACACCTCCATCTATGACTTCACACACCTCCATTTTGAGTTCTCACACCTCCATTTTGTGACTTCAGACACCTCAATTCTATGACATCACACACCTCAATTCTGACTTCACACACCTCCATTCTGTGACTTCAAACACCTCCATTCTATGATTTTAGACACCTCCATTGTATGATTTCACACACCGCCATTCTATGACTTCACACACCTCCATTCTATGATTTCACTCACATCCATTCTGAATTTACACACCTCCATTCTGTGACTTCTCACACCTCCATTCTGACTTCACACACCTAGATTCTATGACTTCACTCACCTCCATTCTGAATTCACACACCTCCATTCTGTGGCTTCTCACACCTCCATTCTGATTTCACACACATCCATTCCATGACTTCACACAACTCCATTCTGTGAATTCACACACCTCCATTCTTTGAGTTCACACACCTTCATTTTGTCTTCACACAACTCCATTCTGTGACTTCACACACCTTCATTCTTACTTCAGAAACATCCATTCTATGACTTCACACACCTCCATTATATGACTTCACAAACCTCCATTCTGTGACTTCATACACCTCCATTCTGAGTTCACACACCTCCATTCTGTGACTTCACACACCTCCATTTTGACTTCACACACCTCCATTCTATGACTTCACACACTTCAATTCTATGAATTCTCACACCTCCATTCTGTGACTTCAAACACCTCCATTCTATGATTTCAGACACCTCCATTGTATGATTTCACACACCTCCATTCTATGACTTCACACACCTCCATTCTATGACTTCACTCACCTCCATTCTGAATTCACAAACCTCCATTCTGTGACTTCTCACACCTCCATTCTGACTTCACACACCTCCATTCTATGACTTCACTCACCTCCATTTGAATTCACACACCTCCATTCTGTGACTTCTCACACCTCCATTCTGACTTCACACACCTCCATTCCATGACTTCACACACCTCCATTCTATGAGTTCACACACCTCCATTCTATGAGCTCACACACCTTCATTTTGACTTCACACACCTCCATTCTATGACTTCACACACCTTCATTCTTACTTCACAAACATCCATTCTATGACTTCACACACCTCCATTATATGACTTCATAAACCTCCCTTCTGTGACTTTACACACCTCCATTCTGAGTTCACACACCTCCATTCTGTGACTTCACACACCTCCATTTTGACTTCACAAACCGCCATTTTATGACTTCACACACTTCAATTCTATGACTTCACACACTTCCATTCTGTGACTTCACACACCTCCATTGTGAGTTCACACACCTCCATTCTGTGACTTCACACACCTCCATTCTGTGACTTCACACACCTCCATTCTATGACTTCACACACCTCCATTCTATGAATTCACACACCTCCATTCTGTGACTTCACACACCTACATTCTATGACTTCACACACCTCCATTCTTTGACTTCACCTACCTCCATTCTGAGTTCACACCCCTCCATTCTGTGACTTCACACACCTTCATTCTGTGACTTCCCACACCTACATTCTATGACTTCACACACCTCCATTCTATGACTTCACACACATCCATTCTGTGATTTCACACACCTCCATTCTATGACTTCACACACCTCCATTGTGACCTCACACACCACGATTCTATGATTTCACACACCTCCATTTTGACTTCACACACCTCCATTCTATGACTTCACACACTTCAATTCTATGACTTCACACACCTCCATTCTGTGACTTCACACACCTCCATTGTGAGTTCACACACCTCCATTCTGTGACTTCACACACCTCCATTCTGTGACTTCACACACCTCCATTCTATGACTTCACACACCTCCATTCTATGACTTCACACACCTCCATTCTATGAATTCACACACCTCCATTCTGTGACTTCACACACCTACATTCTATGACTTCACACACCTCCATTCTTTGACTTCACCTACCTCCATTCTGAGTTCACACCCCTCCATTCTGGGACTTCACACACCTTCATTCTGTGACTTCACACACCTCCATTCTATGACTTCACACACCTCCATTCTATGACTTCACACACCTCCATTCTGTGATTTCACACACCTCCATTCTATGGCTTCACACACCTCCATTGTGACCTCACACACCACGATTCTATGATTTCACACACTTCTATTTTGACTTCACACACCTCCATTCTATGCCTTCACTCTCTGCCATTCTGACTTCACACAGCTTCATTCTGAGACTTCACAAACCTCCATTCTACGATTTCACACACCTCCATACTATGACTTCACACACGTCCATCTATGACTCACACACCTCCATTCTGACTTCACACACCTCCATTGTATGACTTCACACACCTCCATTCTGTGACTTCACACACCTCCATTCTATGACTTCACACACTTCCATTGTGACGTCACACACCTCCATTCTATGAGTTAACACATCTCCATTCTATGACTTCACACACCTCCATTCTGACTTCACACACCTCCATTCTATGACTTCATAGACCTCGAATGTGACTTCACTCACCTCCACTCTATGACTTCACACTCCTCCATTCTATGACTTCACACACCTCCTTTCTATGACTTCACCCAACTCCATTCAGCGACTTCACACCTCCATTCTGACTTCACACACCTCCATTCTGTGACTTCACACACCTCCATTCTATGACTTCACACACCTCCATTCTATGACTTCACACACCTCCATTATGTGACTTCACAAACCTCCATTCTGTGTTCACACACCTGAATTCTGTGACTTTGCACACCTCCAATCTGACTTCACACACCTCCATTCTATGACTTCACACAACTTCATTCTGTGACGTCACACACCTCAATTCTGTGACTTCACACACCTTCATTCTTACTTCACAAACATTAATTCTATGACTTCACACACATACATTCTATCATTTCACACACCTCCATTTTGTGACTTCACACACCTCCATTCTATGATTTCGCACACCTCCATTGTGACTTCACACACCTCCATTCTATGAGTTCACACACCTCCATTCTGACTTCACACACCTCCATTCTATGACTTCACACACCTCCATTCTGACTTCACACAGTCCATTCTGTGAGTTCACAAAACACATTTCTATAATTTCACACACCTCCATACTATGACTTCCCACACCTCCATCTATGACTTCACACACCTCCATTCTGAGTTCACATACCTCCATTCTGTTAGTTCACACACCTCCATTTGTGACTTCACACACCACCTTTTTGACTTCACACACCTCCCTTTTGACTTCACACACTTCCAATCTGTGACTTCACACACCTCCATTCTGTGACTTCACACACCTCTATTGTTTGACTTCACACACCTCCATTCTTTGACTTCACACACCTCCATTCTATGAGTTCACACACCTTAATTTTGACTTCACACACCTCCATTCTATGACTTCACACACATTCAGTGTTACTTTGGAAACATCCATTCTATGACTTCACACACCTCCATTGTATGTCTTCACAAACCTCCATTCTGTGACTTCACACACCTCAATTCTGTGACTTCACACGTCCATTCTGACTTCACACACCTCTATTCTATGACTTCACACACTTCCATTCTATGACTTCACACACCTCCATTCTGTGACTTCACACACCTCTATTGTGAGTTCAAACACCTCCATTCTGTGACTTCACACACCTCCATTCTGTGATTTCACACACCTCCATTCTATGAATTCACACACCTCCATTCTATGACTTCACACACCTCAATTCTGTGACTTCACACACATCCATTCTATGACTTCACACACCTCCATTCTATGACTTCACACACTTCCATTCTATGACTTCACAAACCTCCATTATGTGACTTCACAAACCTCTATTGTGAGTTCAAACACCTCCATTCTGTGACTTCACACACCTCCATTCTGTGATTTCACACACCTCCATTCTATGAATTCACACACCTCCATTCTATGACTTCACACACCTCAATTCTGTGACTTCACACACATCCATTCTATGACTTCACACACCTCCATTTTTACTTCACACAATTCTATTCTATGACTTCACACACCTCCATTCTGACTTCACACAGCTCCATTCTGTGACTTCACAAAACTCCATTCTATGATTTCACACACCTACATCTATGACTTCACACACCTCCTTCTATGACTTCACACACCTCCATTCTGAGTTCACACACCTCCATTCTGTGACTTCACAGAACTCCATTCGGACTTCACTCACCTCCATTGTATGACTTCACACACCTCCATTCTGTGACTTCACACACCTCCAGTCTATGACTTCACACACTTCCATTGTGACGTCACACACCTCCATTCTATGAGTTCACATATCTCCATTCTATGACTTCACACACCTCCATTCTTAATTCACACACCTCCATTCTATGACTTCACAGACCTCGTATCTTTGACTTCACTCACCTCCCCTCTACGACTTCACACTCCTCCATTCTGTGACTTCCCACACCTCCTTTCTATGACTTCACCCACCTCCATTCTGCGATTTCACACCTCCATTCTGACTTCACACACCTCCATTCTGTGACTTCACACACCTCCATTCTGAATTGACACACCTCCATCCTGTGACTTTACACACCTCCATTCTGACTTCACAACGCTCCATTCTATGACTTCACACAACTCCATTCTGTGACGTCACACACCTCCATTCTATGACTTCACACACCTTCATTCTTACTTCAAAAACATCCATTCTATGACTTCACACACCTCCAATCTATGACTTCACACACCTCCATTCTTTGAGTTCACCTACCTCCATTCTGAGTTCACACCCCTCCATTCTGTGACTTCACACACCTTCATTCTGTGACTTCCCACACCTCCATTCTATGACTTCACACACCTCCATTCTATGACTTCACACACATCCATTCTGTGATTTCACACACCTCCATTCTATGACTTCACACACCTCCATTGTGACCTCACACACCACGATTCTATGATTTCACACACCTCCAATTTGACTTCACACACCTCCATTCTATGACTTCACACACTTCAATTCTATGACTTCACACACCTCCATTCTGTGACTTCACACACCTCCATTGTGAGTTCACACACCTCCATTCTGTGACTTCACACACCTCCATTCTGTGACTTCACACACCTCCATTCTATGACTTCACACACCTCCATTCTATGACTTCACACACCTCCATTCTATGAATTCACACACCTCCATTCTGTGACTTCACACACCTACATTCTATGACTTCACACACCTCCATTCTTTGACTTCAACTACCTCCATTCTGAGTTCACACCCCTCCATTCTGGGACTTCACACACCTTCATTCTGTGACTTCACACACCTCCATTCTATGACTTCACACACCTCCATTCTATGACTTCACACACCTCCATTCTGTGATTTCACACACCTCCATTCTATGGCTTCACACACCTCCCTTGTGACCTCACACACCACGATTCTATGATTTCACACACTTCTATTTTGACTTCACACACCTCCATTCTATGCCTTCACTCTCTGCCATTCTGACTTCACACAGCTTCATTCTGAGACTTCACAAACCTCCATTCTACGATTTCACACACCTCCATACTATGACTTCACACACGTCCATCTATGACTTCACACACTCCATTCTGACTTCACACACCTCCATTGTATGACTTCACACACCTCCATTCTGTGACTTCACACACCTCCATTCTATGACTTCACACACTTCCATTGTGACGTCACACACCTCCATTCTATGAGTTAACACATCTCCATTCTATGACTTCACACACCTCCATTCTGACTTCACACACCTCCATTCTATGACTTCATAGACCTCGAATGTGACTTCACTCACCTCCACTCTATGACTTCACACTCCTCCATTCTATGACTTCCCACACCTCCTTTCTATGACTTCACCCAACTCCATTCAGCGACTTCACACCTCCATTCTGACTTCACACACCTCCATTCTGTGACTTCACACACCTCCATTCTATGACTTCACACACCTCCATTCTATGACTTCACACACCTCCATTATGTGACTTCACAAACCTCCATTCTGTGTTCACACACCTGAATTCTGTGACTTTGCACACCTCCAATCTGACTTCACACACCTCCATTCTATGACTTCACACAACTCCATTCTGTGACGTCACACACCTCAATTCTGTGACTTCACACACCTTCATTCTTACTTCACAAACATAATTCTATGACTTCACACACATACATTCTATCATTTCACACACCTCCATTTTGTGAGTTCACACACCTCCATTCTATGATTTCGCACACCTCCATTGTGACTTCACACACCTCCATTCTATGAGTTCACACACCTCCATTCTGACTTCACACACCTCCATTCTATGACTTCACACACCTCCATTCTGACTTCACACACCTCCATTGTATGACTTCACACACCTCCATTCTGTGACTTCACAAACCTCCATTCTATGACTTCACACACTTCCATTGTGACGTCACACACCTCCATTCTATGAGTTAACACATCTCCATTCTATGACTTCACACACCTCCATTCTGACTTCACACACCTCCATTCTATGACTTCATAGACCTCGAATGTGACTTCACTCACCTCCACTCTATGACTTCACACTCCTCCATTCTATGACTTCACACACCTCCTTTCTATGACTTCACCCAACTCCATTCAGCGACTTCACACCTCCATTCTGACTTCACACACCTCCATTCTGTGACTTCACACACCTCCATTCTATGACTTCACACACCTCCATTCTATGACTTCACACACCTCCATTATGTGACTTCACAAACCTCCATTCTGTGTTCACACACCTGAATTCTGTGACTTTGCACACCTCCAATCTGACTTCACACACCTCCATTCTATGACTTCACACAACTCCATTCTGTGACGTCACACACCTCAATTCTGTGACTTCACACACCTTCATTCTTACTTCACAAACATAATTCTATGACTTCACACACATACATTCTATCATTTCACACACCTCCATTTTGTGACTTCACACACCTCCATTCTATGATTTCGCACACCTCCATTGTGACTTCACACACCTCCATTCTATGAGTTCACACACCTCCATTCTGACTTCACACACCTCCATTCTATGACTTCACACACCTCCATTCTGACTTCACACAGTCCATTCTGTGAGTTCACAAAACACATTTCTATAATTTCACACACCTCCATACTATGACTTCCCACACCTCCATCTATGACTTCACACACCTCCATTCTGAGTTCACATACCTCCATTCTGTTAGTTCACACACCTCCATTTGTGACTTCACACACCAACTTTTTGACTTCACACACCTCCCTTTTGACTTCACACACTTCCAATCTGTGACTTCACACACCTCCATTCTGTGACTTCACACACCTCTATTGTTTGACTTCACACACCTCCATTCTTTGACTTCACACACCTCCATTCTATGAGTTCACACACCTTAATTTTGACTTCACACACCTCCATTCTATGACTTCACACACATTCAGTGTTACTTTGGAAACATCCATTCTATGACTTCACACACCTCCATTGTATGTCTTCACAAACCTCCATTCTGTGACTTCACACACCTCAATTCTGTGACTTCACACGTCCATTCTGACTTCACACACCTCTATTCTATGACTTCACACACTTCCATTCTATGACTTCACACACCTCCATTCTGTGACTTCACACACCTCTATTGTGAGTTCAAACACCTCCATTCTGTGACTTCACACACCTCCATTCTGTGATTTCACACACCTCCATTCTATGAATTCACACACCTCCATTCTATGACTTCACACACCTCAATTCTGTGACTTCACACACATCCATTCTATGACTTCACACACCTCCATTCTATGACTTCACACACTTCCATTCTATGACTTCACAAACCTCCATTATGTGACTTCACAAACCTCTATTGTGAGTTCAAACACCTCCATTCTGTGACTTCACACACCTCCATTCTTTGATTTCACACACCTCCATTCTATGAATTCACACACCTCCATTCTATGACTTCACACACCTCAATTCTGTGACTTCACACACATCCATTCTATGACTTCACACACTTCCATTCTATGACTTCACACACCTCCATTCTGTGACTTCACACACCTCTATTGTGAGTTCAAACACCTCCATTCTGTGACTTCACACACCTCCATTCTGTGATTTCACACACCTCCATTCTATGAATTCACACACCTCCATTCTATGACTTCACACACCTCAATTCTGTGACTTCACACACATCCATTCTATGACTTCACACACCTCCATTCTATGACTTCACACACTTCCATTCTATGACTTCACAAACCTCCATTATGTGACTTCACAAACCTCTATTGTGAGTTCAAACACCTCCATTCTGTGACTTCACACACCTCCATTCTGTGATTTCACACACCTCCATTCTATGAATTCACACACCTCCATTCTATGACTTCACACACCTCAATTCTGTGACTTCACACACATCCATTCTATGACTTCACACACCTCCATTTTTACTTCACACAATTCTATTCTATGACTTCACACACCTCCATTCTGACTTCACACAGCTCCATTCTGTGACTTCACAAAACTCCATTCTATGATTTCACACACCTACATCTATGACTTCACACACCTCCTTCTATGACTTCACACACCTCCATTCTGAGTTCACACACCTCCATTCTGTGACTTCACAGAACTCCATTCGGACTTCACTCACCTCCATTGTATGACTTCACACACCTCCATTCTTTGACTTCACACACCTCCAGTCTATGACTTCACACACTTCCATTGTGACGTCACACACCTCCATTCTATGAGTTCACATATCTCCATTCTATGACTTCACACACCTCCATTCTTAATTCACACACCTCCATTCTATGACTTCACAGACCTCGTATCTTTGACTTCACTCACCTCCCCTCTACGACTTCACACTCCTCCATTCTGTGACTTCCCACACCTCCTTTCTATGACTTCACCCACCTCCATTCTGCGATTTCACACCTCCATTCTGACTTCACACACCTCCATTCTGTGACTTCACACACCTCCATTCTGAATTGACACACCTCCATCCTGTGACTTTACACACCTCCATTCTGACTTCACAACGCTCCATTCTATGACTTCACACAACTCCATTCTGTGACGTCACACACCTCCATTCTATGACTTCACACACCTTCATTCTTACTTCAAAAACATCCATTCTATGACTTCACACACCTCCATTCTATGACTTCACACACCTCCATTCTTTGAGTTCACCTACCTCCATTCTGAGTTCACACCCCTCCATTCTGTGACTTCACACACCTTCATTCTGTGACTTCCCACACCTCCATTCTATGACTTCACACACCTCCATTCTATGACTTCACACACATCCATTTTGTGATTTCACACACCTCCATTCTATGACTTCACACACCTCCATTGTGACCTCACACACCACGATTCTATGATTTCACACACCTCCATTTTGACTTCACACACCTCCATTCTATGACTTCACACACTTCAATTCTATGACTTCACACACCTCCATTCTGTGACTTCACACACCTCCATTGTGAGTTCACACACCTCCATTCTGTGACTTCACACACCTCCATTCTGTGACTTCACACACCTCCATTCTATGACTTCACACACCTCCATTCTATGACTTCACACACCTCCATTCTATGAATTCACACACCTCCATTCTGTGACTTCACACAGCTACATTCTATGACTTCACACACCTCCATTCTTTGACTTCAACTACCTCCATTCTGAGTTCACACCCCTCCATTCTGGGACTTCACACACCTTCATTCTGTGACTTCACACACCTCCATTCTATGACTTCACACACCTCCATTCTATGACTTCACACACCTCCATTCTGTGATTTCACACACCTCCATTCTATGGCTTCACACACCTCCCTTGTGACCTCACACACCACGATTCTATGATTTCACACACTTCTATTTTGACTTCACACACCTCCATTCTATGCCTTCACTCTCTGCCATTCTGACTTCACACAGCTTCATTCTGAGACTTCACAAACCTCCATTCTACGATTTCACACACCTCCATACTATGACTTCACACACGTCCATCTATGACTTCACACACTCCATTCTGACTTCACACACCTCCATTGTATGACTTCACACACCTCCATTCTGTGACTTCACACACCTCCATTCTATGACTTCACACACTTCCATTGTGACGTCACACACCTCCATTCTATGAGTTAACACATCTCCATTCTATGACTTCACACACCTCCATTCTGACTTCACACACCTCCATTCTATGACTTCATAGACCTCGAATGTGACTTCACTCACCTCCACTCTATGACTTCACACTCCTCCATTCTATGACTTCCCACACCTCCTTTCTATGACTTCACCCAACTCCATTCAGCGACTTCACACCTCCATTCTGACTTCACACACCTCCATTCTGTGACTTCACACACCTCCATTCTATGACTTCACACACCTCCATTCTATGACTTCACACACCTCCATTATGTGACTTCACAAACCTCCATTCTGTGTTCACACACCTGAATTCTGTGACTTTGCACACCTCCAATCTGACTTCACACACCTCCATTCTATGACTTCACACAACTCCATTCTGTGACGTCACACACCTCAATTCTGTGACTTCACACACCTTCATTCTTACTTCACAAACATAATTCTATGACTTCACACACATACATTCTATCATTTCACACACCTCCATTTTGTGACTTCACACACCTCCATTCTATGATTTCGCACACCTCCATTGTGACTTCACACACCTCCATTCTATGAGTTCACACACCTCCATTCTGACTTCACACACCTCCATTCTATGACTTCACACACCTCCATTCTGACTTCACACACCTCCATTGTATGACTTCACACACCTCCATTCTGTGACTTCACAAACCTCCATTCTATGACTTCACACACTTCCATTGTGACGTCACACACCTCCATTCTATGAGTTAACACATCTCCATTCTATGACTTCACACACCTCCATTCTGACTTCACACACCTCCATTCTATGACTTCATAGACCTCGAATGTGACTTCACTCACCTCCACTCTATGACTTCACACTCCTCCATTCTATGACTTCACACACCTCCTTTCTATGACTTCACCCAACTCCATTCAGCGACTTCACACCTCCATTCTGACTTCACACACCTCCATTCTGTGACTTCACACACCTCCATTCTATGACTTCACACACCTCCATTCTATGACTTCACACACCTCCATTATGTGACTTCACAAACCTCCATTCTGTGTTCACACACCTGAATTCTGTGACTTTGCACACCTCCAATCTGACTTCACACACCTCCATTCTATGACTTCACACAACTCCATTCTGTGACGTCACACACCTCAATTCTGTGACTTCACACACCTTCATTCTTACTTCACAAACATTAATTCTATGACTTCACACACATACATTATATCATTTCACACACCTCCATTTTGTGACTTCACACACCTCCATTCTATGATTTCGCACACCTCCATTGTGACTTCACACACCTCCATTCTATGAGTTCACACACCTCCATTCTGACTTCACACACCTCCATTCTATGACTTCACACACCTCCATTCTGACTTCACACAGTCCATTCTGTGAGTTCACAAAACACATTTCTATAATTTCACACACCTCCATACTATGACTTCCCACACCTCCATCTATGACTTCACACACCTCCATTCTGAGTTCACATACCTCCATTCTGTTAGTTCACACACCTCCATTTGTGACTTCACACACCAACTTTTTGACTTCACACACCTCCCTTTTGACTTCACACACTTCCAATCTGTGACTTCACACACCTCCATTCTGTGACTTCACACACCTCTATTGTTTGACTTCACACACCTCCATTCTTTGACTTCACACACCTCCATTCTATGAGTTCACACACCTTAATTTTGACTTCACACACCTCCATTCTATGACTTCACACACATTCAGTGTTACTTTGGAAACATCCATTCTATGACTTCACACACCTCCATTGTATGTCTTCACAAACCTCCATTCTGTGACTTCACACACCTCAATTCTGTGACTTCACACGTCCATTCTGACTTCACACACCTCTATTCTATGACTTCACACACTTCCATTCTATGACTTCACACACCTCCATTCTGTGACTTCACACACCTCTATTGTGAGTTCAAACACCTCCATTCTGTGACTTCACACACCTCCATTCTGTGATTTCACACACCTCCATTCTATGAATTCACACACCTCCATTCTATGAATTCACACACCTCAATTCTGTGACTTCACACACATCCATTCTATGACTTCACACACCTCCATTCTATGACTTCACACACTTCCATTCTATGACTTCACAAACCTCCATTATGTGACTTCACAAACCTCTATTGTGAGTTCAAACACCTCCATTCTGTGACTTCACACACCTCCATTCTGTGATTTCACACACCTCCATTCTATGAATTCACACACCTCCATTCTATGACTTCACACACCTCAATTCTGTGACTTCACACACATCCATTCTATGACTTCACACACCTCCATTTTTACTTCACACAATTCTATTCTATGACTTCACACACCTCCATTCTGACTTCACACAGCTCCATTCTGTGACTTCACAAAACTCCATTCTATGATTTCACACACCTACATCTATGACTTCACACACCTCCTTCTATGACTTCACACACCTCCATTCTGAGTTCACACACCTCCATTCTGTGACTTCACAGAACTCCATTCGGACTTAACTCACCTCCATTGTATGACTTCACACACCTCCATTCTGCGATTTCACACCTCCATTCTGACTTCACACACCTCCATTCTGTGACTTCACACACCTCCATTCTGAATTGACACACCTCCATCCTGTGACTTTACACAACTCCATTCTGACTTCACAACGCTCCATTCTATGACTTCACACAACTCCATTCTGTGACGTCACACACCTCCATTCTATGACTTCACACACCTTCATTCTTACTTCAAAAGCATCCATTCTATGACTTCACACACCTCCATTCTATGACTTCACACACCTCCATTTTGTGACTTCACACACCTCCATTCTATGAGTTCACACACCTCCATTCTGACTTCACACACCTCCATTCTATGACTTCACACTCCTCCATTCTGGCTTCACACAGCTCCATTCTGTGATTCAACAAAAATCCATTCTATCATTTCACACACCTCCATACTATGACTTCACACACCTCCATCTATGACTACACACACCTCCATTCTGAGTTCACACACATCCATTCTGTGACTTCACACACCTCCATTCTGACTTCACACACCTTCATTGTATGACTTCACACACCTCCATTCTATGACTTCACACACTTCCACTGTGACGTCACACACCTCCATTCTATGAGTTAACACATCTCCATTCTATGACTTCACACACCTCCATTCTGACTTCACACACCTCCATTCTGTGACTTCACACACCTCCATTCTAACTTCACACTCCTCCATTCTATGATTTCACACACCTCCATTCTATGACTTCACCCAGCTCCATTCTATGACTTCACACACCTCCATTCTGTGACTTCACACCCCTCCATTGTATGACTTCACACACTTCCATTCTGTGACTTCAAACACCTCCATTCTATGACTTCACACACCTCCATTATATGACTTCACTAACTTCCATTCTGAATTCACACATCTCCATTCTGTGACTTCTCATACCTCCATTCTGACTTCACACACCTCCATTCTATGACTTCACTCACCTCCATTCTATGACTTCACACATCTCCATTCTGTGACTTCAAACACCTCCATTCTATGACTTCACACACCTCCATTGTGATTTCACACACCTGCATTCTATGAGTTCACACACCTCCATTCTGATTTCACACCTCACTTCTATGACTTCACACACCTCCACTCTGACTACACACACCTCCATTCTGTGAATTCAAACACCTCCATTCTATGATTTCACACACCTCCATTTTATGACTTGACACACCTCCATTCTGTGACTTCACACACCTCCATTCTATGACTTCACACACTTCCATTCTGTGACTTCAAACACCTCCATTCTATGATTTCACACACCTCCATTGTATGAATACACAACCTCCATTGTATGACTTCACACACCTCCATTGTATGACTTCACACACCTCCATTCTGTGACTTCACACACCTCCATTCTATGACTTCACACACTTCCATTGTGACGTCACACACCTCCATTCTATGAGTTAACACATCTCCATTCTATGACTTCACACACCTCCAGTCTATGACTTCACACACTTCCCTTGTGACGTCACACACCTCCATTCTATGAGTTCACATATCTCCATTCTATAACTTCACACACCTCCATTCTTAATTCACACACCTCCATTCTATGACTTCATAGACCTCGTATCTTTGACTTCACTCACCTCCACTCTACGACTTCACACTCCTCCATTCTGTGACTTCCCACACCTCCTTTCTATGACTTCACCCACCTCCATTCTGCAATTTAACACCTCCATTCTGACTTCACACACCTAAATTCTTTGACTTCACACACCTCCATTCTGAATTGACGCACCTCCATCCTGTGACTTTACACACCTCCATTCTGACTTCACAACGCTCCATTCTATGACTTCACACAACTCCATTCTGTGACGTCACACACCTCCATTCTATGACTTCACACACCTTCATTCTTACTTCAAAAACATCCATTCTATGACTTCACACACCTCCATTCTATGACTTGACACACCTCCATTTTGTGACTTCACACACCTCCATTCTATGATTTCACACACCTCCATTGTGACTTCACACACCTCCATTCTATGAGTTCACAAACCTCCATTCTGACTTCACACACCTCCATTCTATGACTTCACACTCCTCCATTCTGGCTTCACACAGCTCCATTCTGTGACTCAACAAAAATCCATTCTATGATTTCACACACCTCCATGCTATGACTTCACACACCTCCATCTATGACTTCACACACCTCCATTCTGAGTTCATACACATCCATTCTGTGACTTCACACACCTCCATTCGGACTTCACACACCTTCATTTTATGACTTCACACACCTCCATTCTATGACTTCACATACTTCCATTGTTTCGTCACACTCCTCCATTCTATGAGTTAACACATCTCCATTCTACGACTTCACACACCTCCATTCTGACTTCACACACCTCCATTCTATGACTTCACACACCTCCATTCTATGACTTCACCCAGCTCCATTCTATGACTTCACACACCTCCATTCTGTGACTTCACACACCTCCATTCTATGACTTCACACACCTCCATTGTGATTTCACACACCTGCATTCTATGAGTGCACACACCTCCATTCTGATTTCACACCTCAATTCTATGACTTCACACACCTCCACTCTGACTTCACACACCTCCATTCTGTGAATTCAAACACCTCCATTCTATGATTTCACACACCTCCATTGTATGACTTCACACACCTCCATTCTATGACTTCACACACCTCCATTATATGACTTCACTAACCTCCATTCTGAATTCACACATCTCCATTCTGTGACTTCTCATACCTCCATTCTGACTTCACACACCTCCATTCTATGACTTCACTCACCTCCATTCTATGATTTCACACACCTCCATTTTATGACTTGACAAACCTCCATTCTGTGACTTCACACACCTCCATTCTATGACTTTACTCACCTCCATTCTGAATTCACACACCTCCATTCTGTGACTTCTCACACCTCCATTCTGACTTCACACAGCTCCAATCTATGACTTCCACACCTCCATTCTGTGACTTCACACACCACCATTCTATGACTTCACACACCGCCTTTGTGACTCCACACACCTCCATTCTATGAGTTCACTCGCCTCTATTCTGACTTCACACTCCTCCATTCTATGACTTCGCACACCTCTATTCTGACTTCACACACATCCATTCGATGACTTCACACACCTCCATTCTGTGACCTCACACACCTCCATTTATGACTTCACACACCATTTTTTGACTTCACACACCTCCATTCTGTGACTTCACACAACTCCATACTGTGAATTGACACACCTCCGTTTTGACTTCACACACTTCCATTCTGTGACTTCACACACCTCCATTCTGTGACTTCACACACCTCTATTGTTTGACTTCACACACCTCAATTCTTTGACTTCACACATCTCCATTCCATGACTTCACACACCTCCATTCTATGAGTTCACACACCTCCATTCTATGAGTTCACACACCTCCATTTTGACTTCACACACCTCCATTTTATGACTTCACACACCTTCATTCTTACTTCAGAAACATCCGTTCTATGACTTCATATATCTCCAATATATGACTTCACAAACCTCCATTCTGTGACTTCACACACCTCCATTCTGTGACTTCACACACCTCCATTCTATGAGTTCATACCATCCATTCTGTGACTTCACACACCTCCATTCTATGACTTCACACACTTCCATTCTATGACTTCACACACCTCCATTCTGTGACTTCACACACCTCCATTCTGAGTTCACACACCTCCATTCTGTGACTTCACACACCTCCATTCTGTGACTTCACACACTTCCATTCTATGACTTCACACACCTCCATTCTATGACTTGACACACCTCCATTCTGTGACTTCACACACCTCCATTCTATGAGTTCATACCATCCATTCTGTGACTTCACACACCTCCATTCTATGACTTCACACACTTCCATTCTATGAATTCACACACCTCCATTCTGTGACTTTACATACCTCCATTCTGAGTTCACACACCTCCATTCTGTGACTTCACACACCGCCATTCTGTGACTTCCCACACCTCCATTCTGTGACTTCACACACCTCCATTCTATGACTTCGCACACCTTTATTCTGACTTCACACACCTCCATTCTGTGATTTCACACACCTCCATTCGATGACCTCACACACCTATATTCTTTGACTTCACACACCTCCATTTTGACTTCACACACCTCCATTCTGTGACTTCACACACTTACATTTGTGACTTCACACATCTCCATTCTGTGATTTCACACACCTCCATTCTGTGACTTCACACACCTCCATTCTCTGACTTCATACAAATCCAATCTGTGACTTCACACACCTCCCTTCCGTGACTTCACCCACCTCCATTCTATGACTTCACACACTTCCATTCTATGATTTCACACACCTCCATTCTATGACTTCACACACATCCATTCTATGACTTCACACACCTCCATTCTATGAGTTCACACACCTCCATTTTTTGACTTCACACACCTCCATTTTGACTTCACACACCTACATTCTGTGACATCACACACCTCCATTTTTGACTTCACACACCACCATTTTGATTTCACACACCTCCATGCTGTGACTTCACACACCTCCATTCTGTGACTTCACACACCTCCGTTTTGACTTCACACACTTCCATTCTGGGACTTAACACACTTCCATTCTCTGACTTCACACACCACCATTGTTTGACTTCACACACCTCCATTTTTGACTTCACACACCTCCATTATGTGACTTCACACACCTTCATTCTGTGATTCACACACCTCCATTCTATGACTTCACACACTTCCATTCTATGATTTCACATACCTCCATGCTGTGACTTCACACACCTCCATTCTGTGACTTCACACACCTCCATTCTGAGTTCACACACCTCCATTCTGTGACTTCACAAACCTCCATTCTATGATTTCACACAGCTCCATTCTATGACTTCACTCACCTCCATTCTATGACGTCACACACCTCCATTTTGACTTCTCACACCTCCATTCTGTGACTTCACACACTTCCATTCTATGACTTCACACACTTCCTTTGTGACGTCACACACTTCCATTCTATGAGTTCACACACCTCCATTCTGTGACTTCACACACCTCCATTCTGACTTCAAACTCCTCCATTCGATGACTTCACAGACCTCGAATATGTGACTTCACTCACCTCCACTCTATGACTTCACACTCCTCCATTCTATGACTTCCCACATCTCCTTTCTATGACTTCACCCACCTCCATTTTATGACTTCACAAACCTCCATTCTGTATTCACACAGCTCCATTCTGTGACTTCAAAAAACTCCATTCTATGATTTCACACACCTCCATTCTATGACTTCACACACTTCCATTTTGTGACGTCACACACCTCCATTTTGACTTCACACACCTCCATTCTGTGACTTCACACACCTCCCTTCTGTGTCTTCACACACATACATTCTATGCCTTCACACACCTTCATTCTGTGACTTCACACTCCTCCATTCTATGACTTCACACACTTCCATTCTATGATTTCACATACCTCCATGCTGTGACTTCACACACCTCCATTCTGTGACTTCACAAACCTCTATTCTATGATTTCACACAGCTCCATTCTATGACTTCACAAAGCTCCATTTTATGACGTCACACGCCTCCATTTTGACTTCTCACACCTCCATTCTGTGACTTCACACACCTCCATTCTATGACTTCACACACTTCCTTTGTGACGTCACACACCTCCATTCTATGAGTTCACACACCTCCATTCTATGACTTCACAGACCTCGAATATGTGACTTCACTCACCTCCACTCTAGGAGTTCACACTCCTACATTCTATGACTTCCCACATCTCCTATCTATGACTTCACCCACGTCCATTTTATGACTTCACACACCTCCATTCTGTGACTTCACACACCTCCATTGTATGACTTCACACACTTCCATTGTGACGTAACTCACCTCCATTCTTTGAGTTCACACACCTCCGTTCTGACTTCAAACACCTACATTCTATGACTTCACACACCTCCATTCTGTATTCACACAGCTCCACTCTGTGACTTCACAAAACTCCATTCTATGATTTCACACACCTCCATACTATGACTTCACACAACTCCATCTATGACTTCACACACCTGCATTCTGACATCACGCACCTCCATTCTATGACTTCACAGACCTCGAATCTGTGACTTCACTCACCTGCACTCTATGACTTCACACTTCTCCATTCTATGACTTTCCACACCTCCTTTCTATGACTTCACCACCTCCAATCTATGACTACACACCTCAATTCTGACTTCACACACCTTCATTCTGTGAATTCACACACCTCCATTCTATGTGTTCACATACCTCCATTCTATGACTTCACACACCTTCATTCTTACTTCAGAAACATCCATTCTATGACTTCACACAACCCCATTCTATGACTTCACAAACCTCCATTCTGTGACTTCACACACCTCCATTCTGACTTCACACACCTCCCTTCTATGACTTCACACACTTCCATTCTATGACTTCACACACCTCCATTCTGTGACTTCACACACCTCCATTCTGTGTTCACACACCTCCATTCTATGACTTCACAGACCTCGAATATGTGACTTCACTCACCTCCACTCTAGGACTTCACACTCCTCCATTCTATGACTTCCCACATCTCCTTTCTATGACTTCACCAACCTCCATTTTATGACTTCACACACCTCCATTCTGTGACTTCACACACCTCCATTCTATGACCTCACACACCCTCATTCTGTGATTTCACACACCTCCATTCTATGACTTCACACATCCATTTTGACTTCACACACCTCCAATATATGACTTCAAACACCTCAGTTCTGTGATTTCACACACCTCCATTCTATGACTTCATACCGTCCATTCTGTGACTTCACACACCTCCATTCTATGACTTCACACACTTCAATTCTATGACTTCCCACACCTCCATTCTGTGACTTCACACACCTCCATTCTGAGTTCTCACTACTCCATTAGTGACTTCACACACCTCCATTCTTACTTCACACACCTCCATTCTATGTCTTCACACACTTCCATTCTATGACTTCACACACCTCCATTCTGTGACTTCACACACCTCCATTCTGTGATTTCACACACTTCCATTCTATGATTTCACACACCTCCATTCTATGATTTCACACACCTCCATTCTGTGACTTCACACACCTCCATTCTATGACCTCACACACCCTCATTCTATGGTTTCACACACGTCCATTCTATGAATTCACACATCCATTTTGACTTTACACACCTCCAATATATGACTTCAAACACCTCAATTCTGTGACTTCACACACCTCCATTCTATGAATTCACACATCCATTTTGACTTCACACACCTCCTATATATGACTTCAAACACCTCAATTCTGTGACTTCACACACCTCCATTCTATGAGTTCATACCATCCATTCTGTGACTTCACACACCTCCATTCTATGACTTCACACACTTCCATTCTGTGACTTCCAACACCTCCATTCTGTGACTTCACACACCTCCATTCTATGACTTCACACACCTCTATTCTGACTTCACACACCTCCATTCTATGACTTCACACACCTCCATTCTGACTTCACACACCTCCATTCTATGACTTCGCACACCTCTATTCTGACTTCACACACCTCCATTCTGTGACTTCACACACCTCCCTTCGATGACTTCCCATACCTACATTCTTTGACTTCACACACAACCATTTTGACTTCACACCTCCATTCTGTGACTTCACACACTTACATTTTTGACTTCTCACACCACCTTTTTGACTTCACACATCTCCATTGTGTGACTTCACACACCTCCATTCTGTGACTTCACACACTTCCATTCTGTGATTTCACACACCTCCCTTCCGTGACTTCACCCACCTCCATTCTATGACTAGACACACCTCCATTCTATGACTTCACACACTTCCATTCTATGACTTCACACACCTCCATTCTATGACTTCACACACCTCCATTCTATGACTTCGCACACCTGCAATCTGACTTCACACACCTCCATTGTATGACTTCACACATCTTATTTCTGTAACTTCACACACTTCCAATGTTTGACTTCACAAACCTCCATTCCATGACTTCACACACCTCCATTCTATCAGTTCACACACCTCCATTCTTTGACTTCACACACCTCCGTTTTGACTTCACACACTTCCATTCTGTGACTTCACACACCTCCATTCTGAGTTCACACACCTCCATTTTGTGACTTCACAAACCTCTATTCTATGATTTCACACACCTCCATTTTAGGAAGTCACACACCTCCATTTTGACTTCACACACTTTCATTCTGTGACTTCACACACTTCCATTCTATGATTTCACGTACCTTCATACGATGACCTCACACACCTCCATTCTGTGCCTTCACACACCTCCATTCTGAGTTCACACACCTCCATTCTGTGACTTCACAAACCTCTATTCTATGATTTCACACACCTCCATTCTATGACTTCTCACACCTCCATTTTAGGACGTCACCCACCTCCATTTTGACTTCACACACTTCCATTCTGTGACTTCACACACCTCTATTCTATGACTTCACACACTTCCATTGGGACGTCACACACCTCCATTCTATGAGTTCACACACCTCCATTCTATGACTTCACACACCTTCATTCGACTTCACACACCTCAATTCTATGACTTCACAGACCTCGAATCTGTGACTTCACTCACCTCCAATCTATGACTTCACACTCCTCCATTCTATGACTTCCCACACCTACTTTCTATGAATTCACACCTCCATTCTGACTTCACACACCTCCATTATGTGACTTCACACACCTCCATTCTATGACTTCACACATCTCCATTCTGTGACTTCACACACCTCCATTCTATGACTTCACACACCTTCATTCTTACTTCAAAAACATACATTCTATGACTTCACACACCTCCATTCTATGATTTCACACACCTCCATTCTTTGACTTCACACACCTCCATTCTGTGACTTCACACACCTCCATTCTGTGACTTCACACACCTCCATTCTGTGACTTCACACAGGTCCATTCTGTGACTTCACACACCTCCATTCTCCGACTTCACACACCTCCATTCTATGACTTCACACATCCATTTTGACTTCACACACCTCCAATATATAACTTCAAACACCTCAATTCTGTGACTTCACACACCTCCATTCTATGAAATCATACCCGTCCATTCTGTGACTTCACACACCTCCATTCTTTGACTTCACACACCTCCATTCTGTGACCTCACCCACCTCCATTCTGTGACTTCCCACACCTCCATTCTCCGACTTCACACCCCTCCAATTTGACTTCAGATACCTCCATTCTATGACTTCACTCACCTCCATTCTGTGACTTCACAAACCTGCATTCTATGATTTCACACACCTCCAATTTTTGACTTCACACACTTACATTTTATGACGTCAGACACCTCCATTTTGACTTCACACACCTCCATTATGTGACTCCACACACCTCCCTTCTGTGACTTCACACACCTCCATTCTATGACTTCACACACTTCCATTCTATGACGTCACACACCGCCATTCCGTGCCTTCACACACCTGCATTGTGAGTTCACACACCTCCATTCTGTGACCTCACACACCTCCATTCTGCGATTTCACACACCTCCATTCTGAGATGTCACACCTCCATTCTATGAATTCACACACCTCCATTCTCTGATTTCACACACCTCAATTCTATGACTTCACACAACTCCATTCTGTGCCTTCACACATCTCCATTCTTAGTTCACACACCTCCATTCTGTGAGTTCACACACCTCCACACTGTGACTTCACACACCTCCATTCCATGACTTCACACACCTCCATTCTGTGACTTCACAAACCTCCATTCTATGATTTCACACACCTCCAATCTATGACTTCACACACCTCCATTTTATGACGTCACACACCTCCATTTTGACTTCTCACACCTCCATTATGTGACTTCACACACCTCTCTTCTGTGACTTCACACACCTCCATTCTATGACGTCACACACCTTCATTGTATGTCTTTGCACACCTCCATTCTATGACTTCACACACTTCCATTCTATGATTTCACATACCTTCATACGATGACTTCACACACCTCCATTCTGTGACTTCACACACCTCCATTCTGAGTTCACACACCGCCATTCTGTGACTTCACAAACCTCTATTCTATGATTTCACACACCTCCATTCTATGACTTCTCACACCTCCATTTTAGGACGTCACACACCTCTGTTTTGACTTCACACACTTCCATTCTGTGACTTCACACACCTCCATTCTATGACTTCACACACTTCCATTGGGACGTCACACACCTCCATTCTATGAGTTCACACACCTACAATCTATGACTTCACACACCTTCATTCTACTTCACACACCTCCATTCTATGACTTCACAGACCTCGAATCTGTGACTTCACTAACCTCCAATCTATGACTTCACACTCCACCATTCTATGACTTCCCACACCTCCTTTCTATGACTTCACACCTCCATTCTATGACTTCACACACCTCCATTCTGTGACTTCACACACCTCCATTCTATGACTTCACACACCTTCATTCTTACTTCACAAACATATATTCTATGACTTCCCACACCTCCATTCTATGCCTTCACACACCTCCATTCTTTGACGTCACACACCTCCATTCTGTGACTTCACACACCTCCATTATGTGACTTCACACACCTCCATTATATGACATCACACAACTCCGTTCTATGACTTCACACACCTCCATTCTATGACTTCACACACCTCCATTCTGTGACTTCACACACCTCCATTCTATGACTTCACACACCTTCATTCTTACTTCACAAACATATATTCTATGACTTCACACACCTCCATTCTATGACCTCACACACCTCCATTCTTTGACGTCACACACCTCCATTCTGTGACTTCACACACCTCCATTCTGTGACTTCACACAGCTCCATTCTGTGACTTCATACACCTCCATTCTCCGACTTCACACACCTCCATTCTATGACTTCACACATGCATTTTGACTTCACACACCTCCAATATATAACTTCAAACACCTCAATTCTGTGACTTCACACACCTCCATTCTATGAAATCATACCCGTCCATTCTGTGACTTCACACGCCTCCATTCTTTGACTTCACACACCTCCATTCTGTGACTTCACCCACCTCCATTCTGTGACTTCCCACACCTCCATTCTCCGACTTCACACCCCTCCAATTTGACTTCACATACCTCCATTCTATGACTTCACACACCTCCATTCTGTGACTTCACAAACCTCCATTCTGTGATTTCACACACCTTCAATCTATGACTTCAAACACCTACATTTTATGACGTCAGACATCTCCATTTTGACTTCACACACCTCCATTATGTGACTCCACACACCTCCCTAATGTGAATTCACACACCTCCATTCTATGACTTCACACACCTTCATTGTATGACTTCACACACCTCCATTCTATGACTTCACACACTTCCATTCTATGATTTCACATACCTCCATGCTATGACTTCATAAACCTCCACTCTGTGACTTCACACACCTCCATTCTATGACTTCACACACCTCAATTCTGTGACTTCACAAACCTTCATTCTATGATTTCACACACCTCCATTCTATGACTTCACACACCTCCATTTTAGGACATCACACACCTCCATTTTGACTTCACACACCTCCATTCTGTGACTTCACACACCTCCATACTATGAATTCACACACTTCCATTGTGACGTCACACACGTCTATTCTATGACTTCATACACCTCCATTCTATGACTTCACAGACCTCGAATCTGTGACTTCACTCACCTCCACTCTATGACTTCACACTCCTCCATTCTCTGACTTCCCACACCTCCTTTCTATGACTTCACCCACCTCTATTCTATGACTTCACACCTCCATTCTGACTTCACACACCTCCATTCTGTGACTTCACACACCTCCATTATATGATATCACACACCTCCATTCTATGACTTCACACACCTCCATTCTATGACTTCACACACTTCCATTGTGACGTCACACACCTCCATTCTATGAGTTCACACACCTCCATTCTGACTTCACACACCTCCATTCTATGACTTCACACACCTCCATTCTGACTTCACACACCTTTATTCTATGACTTCGCACACCTCCATTCTGATATCACACACCTCCATTCTATGACTTCACAGACCTCGAATCTGTGACTTCACTCGCCTGCATTCTATGACTTGACATTCCTCCATTCTATGACTTCCCACACCTCTTTCTATGACTTCACACACCTTCATTTTTACTTCAGAAACATCCATTCCATGACTTCACACACCTCCATTCTATGACATCACAAACCTCCATTCTGTGACTTCACACATCTCCATTCTGAGTTCACACAACTCCATTCGGTGACTGCAAACATCTCCATTCTGACTTCACACACCTCCATTCTATGACTTCACACACTTCCATTCTATGACTTCACACACTTCTATTCTGTGACTTCACAAACCTCCATTCTGAGTTCACACACCTCCATTCTGTTACTTCACACACCTCCATTCTGTGACTTCACACACCTCCATTGTGTGACTTCACACACTTCCATTCTATGACTTCATAAACCTCCCTTTTATAATTTCACTTACCTCCATTCTGTGACTTCACACACCTCCATTCTATGACCTCACACACCCTCATTCTATGATTTCACACACCTCCATTCTATGATTTCACACATCCATTTTGACTTCACACACCTCTAATATATGACTTCAAACACCTCAATTCTGTGACTTCACCACCTCCATTTTATGACTTCGTACCGTACATTCTGTGACTTCAAACACCTCCATTCTATGACTTCACACACTTCCATTCTATGACTTCACACATCTCCATTTTATAACTTCACACACCTCCATTCTATGACTTCACACACCTCCATTCTGAGTTTACACACCTCCATTCTATGACTTCACACACCTCCATTCTTTGACGTCACACCTTTATTCTATGACTTCATACAACTTCATTCTTACTTTACAAAGATCCATTCTATAACTTCACACACCTCCATTCTATGACTTCAAACAGCTCCATTCTGTGACTTCACACACCTCCATTCTATGACTTCACACACCTCCATTCTGTGACTTCACACACCTCCATTGTATGACTTCACACACTTCCATTGTGACGTCACTCACCTCCATTCTATGAGTTCACACACCTCCGTTCTGACTTCAAACACCTACATTCTATGACTTCACACTCCTCCATTCTGTATTCACACAGCTCCATTCGGTGACTTCACAAAACTCCATTCTATGATTTCACACACCTCCATACTATGACTTCACACAACTCCATCTATGACTTCACACACCTGCATTCTGACATCACACACCTCCATTCTATGACTTCACAGACCTCAAATCTGTGACTTCACTCACCTGTACTCTATGACTTCACACTCCTAATTCTATGACTTTCCACACCTCCTTTCTATGACTTCACCACCTCCAATCTATGACTACACACCTCCATTCTGACTTCACACACCTTCATTCTGTGAATTCACACACCTCCATTCTATGTGTTCACATACCTCCATTCTAAGACTTCACACACCTTCATTCTTACTTCAGAAACATCCATTCTATGACTTCACACAACCCCATTCTATGACTTCACAAACCTCCATTCTGTGACTTCACACACCTCCATTCTGAGTTCACACAACTCCATTCGGTGACTTCACACACCTCCATTCTGACTTCACACACCTCCATTCTATGACTTCACACACTTCCATTCTATGACTACACACACCTCCATTCTGTGACTTTACACACCTCCATTGTGTGTTCACACACCTCCATTCTGTGACTTCACACACCTCCATTCTGTGACTTCACACACCTCAATTCTGTGACTTCACACACTTCCATTCTATTACTTCACACACCTCCATTCTATGACTTCACACACCTCCATTCTGTGACTTCACACACCTCCATTCTATGACCTCACACACCCTCATTCTATGGTTTCACACACCTCCATTCTATGAATTCACACATCTATTTTGACTTAACACACCTCCAATATATGACTTCAAACACCTCAATTCTGTGACTTCACACACCTCCATTCTATGAATTCACACATCCATTTTGACTTCACACACCTCTTCTATATGACTTCAAACACCTCAGTTCTGTGACTTCACACACCTCCATTCTATGAGTTCATACCATCCATTCTGTGACTTCACACACCTCCATTCTATGATTTCACACACTTCCATTCTGTGACTTCCCACACCTCCATTCTCTGACTTCACACACCTCCATTCTATGACTTCACACCCCTCCATTCTGACTTCACACACCTCCATTCTATGACTTCGTACACCTCCCTTCGATGACTTCACACACCTACATTCTTTGACTTCACACACAACCATTTTGACTTCACACACCCATTCTGTGACTTCACACAGTTACATTTGTGACTTCTCACACCACCTTTTTGACTTCACACATCTCCATTCTGTGACTTCACACACCTCCATTCTGTGACTTCACACACCTCCATTCTGTGATTTCACACACCTCCCTTCCGTGACTTCACCCACCTCAATTCTATGACTTCACACACCTCCATTCTATGACTTCACACACTTCCATTCTATGACTTCACACACCTCCATTCTTTGACGTCACACCTTTATTCTATGACTTCATACAACTTCATTCTTACTTTACAAAGATCCATTCTATAACTTCACACATCTCCATTCTATGACTTCCATCAGCTCCATTCTGTGACTTCACACACCTCCTTTCTATGACTTCACCCACCTCTATTCTATGACTTCACACCTCCATTCTGACTTCACACACCTCCATTCTGTGACTTCACACACCTCCATTATATGATATCACACACCTCCATTGTATGACTTCACACACCTCCATTCTATGACTTCACACACTTCCATTGTGACGTCACACACCTCCATTCTATGAGTTCGCACACCTCCATTCTGACTTCACACACCTCCATTCTATGACTTCACACACCTCCATTCTGACTTCACACACCTTTATTCTATGACTTCGCACACCTCCATTCTATGACTTCACACACTTCCATTGTGACGTCACACACCTCCATTCTGTGATTTCACACACCTCCCTTCCGTGACTTCACCCACCTCAATTCTATGACTTCACACACCTCCATTCTATGACTTCACACACTTCCATTCTATGACTTCACACACCTCCATTCTTTGACGTCACACCTTTATTCTATGACTTCATGCAACTTCATTCTTACTTTACAAAGATCCATTCTATAACTTCACACATCTCCATTCTATGACTTCAAACAGCTCCATTCTGTGACTTCACACACCTCCATTCTATGACTTCACACACCTCCATTCTGTGACTTCACACACCTCCATTGTATGACTTCACACACTTCCATTGTGACGTCACTCACCTCCATTCTATGAGTTCAAACACCTCCGTTCTGACTTCAAACACCTACATTCTATGACTTCACACACCTCCATTCTGTATTCACACAGCTCCATTCTGTGACTTCACAAAACTCCATTCTATGATTTCACACACCTCCATACTATGACTTCACACAACTCCATCTATGACTTCACACACCTGCATTCTGACATCACACACCTCCATTCTATGACTTCACAGACCTCAAATCTGTGACTTCACTCACCTGTACTCTATGACTTCACACTCCTAATTCTATGACTTTCCACACCTCCTTTCTATGACTTCACCACCTCCAATCTATGACTACACATCTCCATTCTGACTTCACACACCTTCATTCTGTGAATTCACACACCTCCATTCTATGTGTTCACATACCTCCATTCTAAGACTTCACACACCTTCATTCTTACTTGAGAAATATCCATTCTATGACTTCACACAACCCCATTCTATGACTTCACAAACCTCCATTCTGTGACTTCACACACCTCCATTCTGAGTTCACACAACTCCATTCGGTGACTTCACACACCTCCATTCTGACTTCACACACCTCCATTCTATGACTTCTCACACTTCCATTCTATGACTACACACACCTCCATTCTATGACGTTACACACCTCCATTCTGTGTTCACACACCTCCATTCTGTGACTTCACACACCTCCATTCTGTGACTTCACACACCTCAATTCTGTGACTTCACACACTTCCATTCTATTACTTCACACACCTCCATTCTATGACTTCACACACCTCCATTCTGTGACTTCACACACCTCCATTCTATGACCTCACACACCCTCATTCTATGGTTTCACACACCTCCATTGTATGAATTCACACATCCATTTTGACTTAACACACCTCCTCTATAAGACTTCAAACACCTCAGTTCTGTGACTTCACACACCTCCATTCTATGAGTTCATACCATCCATTCTGTGACTTCACACACCTCCATTCTATGATTTCACACACTTCCATTCTGTGACTTCTCACACTTCCATTCTGTGACTTCACACAGCTCCATTCTATGACTTCACACACCTCCATTCTGACTTCACACACCTCCATTCTATGACTTCGTACACCTCCCTTCGATGACTTCACACACCTACATTCTTTGACTTCACACACAACCATTTTGACTTCACACATCCATTCTGTGACTTCACACACTTACATTTGTGACTTCTCACACCACCTTTTTGACTTAACACATCTCCATTCTGTGACTTCACACACCTCCATTCTGTGACTTCACACACCTCCATTCTGTGATTTCACACACCTCCCTTCCGTGACTTCACACACCTCAATTCTATGACTTCACACACCTCCATTCTATGACTACACACACTTCCATTCTATGACTTCACACACCTCCATTCTTTGACGTCACACCTTTATTCTATGACTTCATACAACTTCATTCTTACTTTACAAATATCCATTCTATAACTTCACACATCTCCATTCTATGACTTCAAACAGCTCCATTCTGTGACTTCACACACCTCCATTCTGTGACTTCACACACCTCCATTGTATGACTTCACACACTTCCATTGTGACGTCACTCACCTCCATTCTATGAGTTCACACACCTCCGTTCTGACTTCAAACACCTACATTCTATGACTTCACACACCTCCATTCTGTATTCACACAGCTCCATTCTGTGACTTCACAAAACTACATTCTATGATTTCGCACACCTCCATACTATGACTTCACACAACTCCATCTATGACTTCACACACCTGCATTCTGACATCACACACCTCCATTCTATGACTTCACAGACCTCAAATCTGTGACTTCACTCACCTGTACTCTATGACTTCACACTCCTAATTCTATGACTTTCCACACCTCCTTTCTATGACTTCACCACCTCCAATCTATGACTACACACCTCCATTCTGACTTCACACACCTTCATTCTGTGAATTCACACACCTCCATTCTATGTGTTCACATACCTCCATTCTAAGACTTCACACACCTTCATTCTTACTTCAGAAACATCCATTCTATGACTTCACACAACCCCATTCTATGACTTCACAAACCTCCATTCTGTGACTTCACACACCTCCATTCTGAGTTCACACAACTCCATTCGGTGACTTCACACACCTCCATTCTGACTTCACACACCTCCATTCTATGACTTCACACACTTCCATTCTATGACTACACACACCTCCATTCTGTGACGTTACACACCTCCATTCTGTGTTCACACACCTCCATTCTGTGACTTCACACACCTCCATTCTGTGACTTCACACACCTCAATTCTGTGACTTCACACACTTCCATTCTATTACTTCACACACCTCCATTCTATGACTTCACACACCTCCATTCTGTGACTTCACACACCTCCATTCTATGACCTAACACACCCTCATTCTATGGTTTCACACACCTCCATTCTATGAATTCACACATCCATTTTGACTTAACACACCTCCAATATATGATTTCAAACACCTCAATTCTGTGACTTCACACACCTCCATTCTATGAATTCACACATCCATTTTGACTTCACACACCTCCTCTATATGACTTCAAACACCTCAGTTCTGTGACTTCACACACCTCCATTCTATGAGTTCATACCATCCATTCTGTGACTTCACACACCTCCATTCTATGATTTCACACACTTCCATTCTGTGACTTCCCACACCTCCATTCTGTGACTTCACACACCTCCATTCTATGACTTCACACACCTCCATTCTGACTTCACACATCTCCATTCTATGACTTCGTACACCTCTATTCTGACTTCACACACCTCCATTCTGTGACTTCACACACCTCCATTCCACGACTTCACACACCTCCATTCTTTAAGTTCACACACATCCATTCTATGAGTTCACACACCACAATTTTGTCTTCACACACCTCCATTCTATGACTTCGCAAACCTCCATTCTGTGCCTTCACACACCTCCATTCGGAGTTCACCCACCACCATTCGGTGACTTCTCACACCTCCATTCTGACTTCACACACCTCATTTCTGTGATTTCACACACTTTCATTCTATGACTTCACACACCTCCATTCTGTGACTTCACACACCTCAATTCTGTGACTTCACACACCTCCATTCTATGACTTCCCACACCTCCATTCTATTATTTCACACATCCATTTTGACTTCACACACCTAAAATATATGACTTCATACCCGTCCATTCTGTGACTTCACACACCTCCATTCTATGACTTCAGACACCTCCATTCTGTGACTTCACCCACCTCCATTCTGTGACTTCACACACCTCCAATCTCCGACTTCACACCCCTCCAATTTGACTTCACATACCTCCATTCTATGACTTCACAAACCTCCATTCTGTGACTTCACATACCTCCATTCTATGACTTCATACACCTCCATTCTGTGACTTCACACACCTCCATTCTATGACTTCACACACTTCCATTGTGACGTCACACACCTCCATTCTATGAGTTCACACACCTCCATTCTGAGTTCACACACCTCCATTCTATGACTTCACACACCTCCATTCTGAATTCACACAGCTGAATTCTGTGACTTCACAAAACTCCATTCTATGATTTCACACACCTCCATACTATGACTTCACACAACTCCAGCTATGACTTCACACACCTCCAGTCTGACTTCACACACCTCTATTCTATGACTTCGCACACCTCAATTCTGACATCACACACTTCATTCTATGACTTCACAGACCTCGAATCTGTGACTTCACTCACCTGCACTCGATGACTTCACACTCCTCCATTCTATGACTTCCCACACCTCCTTTCTATGACTTCACCCACCTCCAATCTATGACTACACACCTCCATTCTGACTTCACACACCTCCATTCTGTGACTTCACACATCTCCATTCTATGACTTCACACACCTTAATTTTTCCTTCAGAAACATCCATTCTGTGACCTCACACACCTCCATTTTATGACTTCACAAACCTCCATTCTGTGACTTCACACACCTCCATTCTGAGTTCACACAACTCCATTCGGTGACTTCACACATCTCCATTCTGACTTCACACACCTCCATACTATGACTTCACACACTTCCATTCTATGACTTCACACACCTCCATTCTGTGGCTTCACAAACCTCCATTCTGAGTTCAATCACCTCCATTCTGTGACTTCACACACATCTATTCTGTGACTTCACACACCTCCATTGTGTGACTTCACAAAATTCCATTCTATGACCTCACACACCTCCATTTCATACCTTCACACACCTCCATTCTGTGACTTCACACACCTCCATTCTATGACCTCACACACCCTCATTCTATGATTTCACACACCTCCATTCTACGACTTCACACATCCATTTTGACTTCACAAACCTCTAATGTATGACTTCAAACACCTCAATTCTGTGACTTCACACACCTCCACTCCATGACTTCACACACTTACATTCTATGATTTCACATACCTCCATGCTATGACTTCACACACCTCCATTCTGTGACTTCACACACCTCCATTCTGAGTTCACAGACCTCCATTCTGTGACTTCACAAACCTCCATTCTATGATTTCACACACCTCCATTCTATGACTTCACACACCTCCATTTTATGACGTCACACACCTCCATTTTGACTTCTCACACCTCCGTTCTGTGACTTCACACACCTCCATTCTATGACTTGACACACTTCCATTGTGACCTCACACACCTCCATTCTATGAGTTCACACACCTCCATTCTATGACTTCACACACCTCCATTCTGACTTCACACACCTCCATTCTATGACTTCACAGACCTCGAATATGTGACTTCACTCACCTCCACTCTATGACTTCACAATCCTCCATTATATGACTTCCCACACCTCCTTTCTATGACTTCACCCACCTTCATTTTATGAGTTCACACACCTCCATTCTGTGACTTCACAGACCTCTATTCTATGACCTCACACACCCTCATTCTATCATTTCACACGCCTCCATTCTATGACATCACACATCCATTTTTACTTCACACACCTCCAATATATGACGTCAAACACCTCAATTCTGTGACTTCACACACCTACATTCTATGCCTTCATACCCTCCATTCTTTGACTCCACACACCTCGGCCTTCTATGACTTCACACACTTCCATTCTATGACTTCACACACCTCCATTCTGTGACTTTACACACCTCCATTCTGAGTTCACACACCTCCATTCTGTGACGTCACACACCTCCATTCTCTGACTTCACACACATCCATTTTATGATTTCACACACCTCCATTCTGTGACTTCGCCCACCTCCATTCTATGACTTCATACCTCCATTCTGATTTCACACACCTCCATTCTGTGACTTCACACACCTCCATTATATGACTTCACACACCTCCATTCTATGACTTCACACACCTCCATTCTATGACTTCACACACCTCCATTCTGTGACTTCACACACCTCCATTCTTTGACTTCACACACCTCCATTCTGTGTTCACACACCTCAATTCTGTAAGTTCACACACCTCCATTCTGACTTCACACAGCTCCATTCTATGACTTTCCACACCTCCATTCTTTGACGTCACACACCTCCATTCTATGACTTCACACAACTATATTCTTACTTTACAAACATCCATTCTATAACTCACACACCTTCATTCTATGACTTTACACACCTCCATTCTGAGACTTCACATACCTCCATTGTATGACTTCACACACCTCCATTCTGTGACTTTACACACCTCCATTCTATGACTTCATACACTTCCATTCTGTGACTTCACACACCTCCATTCTATGAGTTCACACACCTCCATTCTGACTTCACACACCTCCATTCTATGACTTCACACACCTCCATTCTGAATTCACACAGCTCCATTCTTTGACTTCACAAAACTCCATTCTATGATTTCACACACCTCCATATTATGACTTCACACAACTTCATCTTTGACTTCACACACCTCCATTCTATGACTTGACACACTTCCATTGTGACCTCACACACCTCCATTCTATGAGTTCACACACCTCCATTCTATGACTTCACACACCTCCATTCTGACTTCACACACCTCCATTCTATGACTTCACAGACCTCGAATATGTGACTTCACTCACCTCCACTCTATGACTTCACACTCCTCCATTATATGACTTCCCACACCTCCTGTCTATGACTTCACCCACCTTCATTTTATGAGTTCACACACCTCCATTCTGTGACTTCACAGACCTCTATTCTATGACCTCACACACACTCATTCTATCATTTCACACGCCTCCATTCTATGACATCACACATCCATTTTTACTTCACACACCTCCAATATATGACGTCAAACACCTCAATTCTGTGACTTCACACACCTACATTCTATGCCTTCATACCCTCCATTCTGTGACTCCACACACCTCGGCCTTCTATGACTTCACACACTTCCATTCTATGACTTCACACACCTCCATTCTGTGACTTTACACACCTCCATTCTGAGTTCACACACCTCCATTCTGTGACGTCACACACCTCCATTCTCTGACTTCACACACATCCATTTTATGATTTCACACACCTCCATTCTGTGACTTCACCCACCTCCATTCTATGACTTCATACCTCCATTCTGATTTCACACACCTCCATTCTGTGACTTCACACACCTCCATTATATGACTTCACACACCTCCATTCTATGACTTCACACACCTCCATTCTATGACTTCACACACCTCCATTCTGTGACTTCACACACCTCCATTCTTTGACTTCACACACCTCCATTCTGTGTTCACACACCTCAATTCTGTAAGTTCACACACCTCCATTCTGACTTCACACAGCTCCATTCTATGACTTTCCACACCTCCATTCTTTGACGTCACACACCTCCATTCTATGACTTCACACAACTATATTCTTACTTTACAAACATCCATTCTATAACTCACACACCTTCATTCTATGACTTTACACACCTCCATTCTGAGACTTCACATACCTCCATTGTATGACTTCACACACCTCCATTCTGTGACTTTACACACCTCCATTCTATGACTTCATACACTTCCATTCTGTGACTTCACACACCTCCATTCTATGAGTTCACACACCTCCATTCTGACTTCACACACCTCCATTCTATGACTTCACACACCTCCATTCTGAATTCACACAGCTCCATTCTTTGACTTCACAAAACTCCATTCTATGATTTCACACACCTCCATATTATGACTTCACACAACTTCATCTTTGACTTCACACACCTCCATTCTGACTTCACATACCTCTATTCTATGACTTCGCACACCTCAATTCTGACATCACGCACCTCCATTGTATGACTTCACAGACCTCCAATCTGTGACTTCACTCACCTGCACTCTATGACTTCATACTCCTCCATTCTATGACTTCCCACACCTTCTTTGTATGACTTCACCCACCTCCAGTCTACGACTACTCACCTCCTCTTCTGACTTCACACACCTCCATTCTGTGACTTCACACACCTCCATTCTATGACTTCACACACCTTCATTTTTACTTCAGAAACATCGATTCTATGACTTCACACACCTCCATTCTATGACTTCACAAACCTCCATTCGGTGACTTCACACATCTCCATTCTGACTTCACACACCTCCATTCTATGACTTCACACACTTCCAATCTGACTTCACACACCTCCATTCTATGACTTCACACACCTCCATTCTGTGACTTCACACACCTCCATTCTATGACTTCACACACCTCCATTCTGACTTCACACACCTCCATTCTATGACTTAACACACCTCCATTCTGAATTCACACAGCTCAATTCTGTGACTTCACAAAATTCCATTCTGACTTCACACACATCAGTTGTATGAATTCACACACCTCCATTCTGTGACTTCACACACTTCCATTGTGACGTCACACACCTCGATTTTATGGGTTCACACACCTCCATTTTATGACTTCACACACCTTCATTCTGACTACACAAACCTCTATTCTATGACTTCGCACACCTCCATTCTGACATCACACACCTCCAATCTATGACTTCACAGACCTCGAATCTGTGACTTCACTCACCTCCACTCTATGACTTCACACTCCTCCATTCTATGACTTCCCACACCTCCTTTCTATGACTTCACCCACCTTCATTCTATGACTTCACACCTCCATTCTGACTTCACACACTTCCATTCAGTGACTTCACACACCTCCATTCAATGACTTCACACATCTCCATTCTATGACTTCACACGCCTTCATTCTTACTTCAGAATCATCCATTCTATGACCTCACACACCTCCATCTATGACTTCACAAACCTCCATTCTGTGACTTCACACACCTCCACACTGAGTTCACAAAACTCCATTCGGTGACTTAACACACCTCCATTCTGACTTCACACACGTCCATTCTATGACTTCACACACTTCCATTCTATGACTTCACACACCTCCATTCTGTGACTTCACACACCTCCATTCTGAGTTCACACACCTCCATTCTGTGACTTCACACACCTCCATTCTATGACTTCACACACCTACATTCTATGACTTCACACATCCATTTTGACTTCTCACACCTCCAATATATGACTTCAAACAGCTCAATTCTCTGACTTCACACACCTCCATTCTATGACTTTAAACCCGTCCATTCAGTGACTTCACACACCTCCATTCTATGACTTCACCCACCTCCATTCTATGACTTCAACCATCTCCATTCTATGACTTCACACACCTCCATTCTCCGACTTCACAACCCTCTAATTTGATTTATCATTCCTCCATTCTATGACTTCACAAACCTCAATTCGGTGACTTCACAATACTCCATTCTATGACTTCACACATCTACATTCTATGACTTCACACACTTCAATTCTGACTCACACAACTCCATTCTGTGACTTCACAATTCTCCGTTCTATGATTTCACATATCTCCATACTATGACTTTACACACCTCATCTATGACTTCACACACCTCCATTCTGTGACTTCACACACCTCCATTCTGACTTCACTCACCTCCATTGTATGACTTCACACACCTCCATTCTGTGACTTCACACACCTCCATTCTATGACTTCACAAACATCCATTGTGACGTCACACACCTCCATTCTATGAGTTCACACACCTCCATTCTATGACTTCACTCACCTCCATTCTATGACTTCACACACCTCCTTTCTGTGTTGACACACCTCCATTCTATGACTTCACACACCTCCAATCTGAATTCACACACCTCCATTCTATGACTTCACCCACCTCAATTCTATGACTTCACACACCTCGATTCTCCGAATTCACACCCCTCTAATTTGATTTCTCATACCTCCATTCTATGACTTCACAAACCTCCCTTCGGTGACTTCACAATACTCCATTCTATGACTTCACACATCTACATTCCATGACTTCACACACCTCAATTCTGACTCACACAACTCCATTCTGTGACTTCACAAAACTCCATTCTATTATTTCACACATCTCCATACTATGACTTCACACACCTCCATCTATGACTTCACACACCTCCATTCTGTGACTTCACACACCTCCATTCTATGACTTCCCACACCTCCTTTCTATGAATTCAGCCACCTCCAATCTATCACTACACACCTTCATTCTGACGTCACACACCTCCATTCTGTGACTTCACACACCTCCATTCTATAACTTCACACAGCTCCATTCTATGACTTCACACACCACCATTCTATGACTCCACACACCTCCATTCTTTGACTTCACACACCTAAATTCTGAGTTGACACACCTCCATTCTGTGACTTCACACACCACCATTCTGACTTCACACAGCTCCATTCTATGACTTCACACACCTCCATTCTTTGACATCACAGACTTCCATTCTATGACTTCACACACCTTCATTCTTACTTTACAAACATCCATTCTATAACTTCACCCACCTCCATTCCATGACTTTACACACCTCCATTCTGTGACTTTACATACCTCCATTCTATGAGTTCACAAACCTCCATTCTGTGACTTCACACTCCTCCATTCTATGACTTCACACACTTCCATTGTTACGTCACACACCTCCATTCTATGAGTTCACACACCTAAATTCTGACTTCACACACCTACATTCTACCACTTCACACACCACAATTCTGTGGCTTCACACACCTCCATTCTATGATTTCAAACCGTCCATTCTGTGACTTCACACACCTCCATTTTATGACTTCACACACTTCCATTCTATGACTTCACACACCTCCATTCTGTGACTTTCCACACCTCCATTCTGAGTTCACACACCTCAATTCTGGGACTTCACACACCTCCAATCTGTGACTTCCCCCACCTCCATTCTGTGACTTCACACACCTCCATTCTATGACTTCACACACCTCCATTCTATGACTTCACACACGTCCATTCTGTGACTTCACACACCTCCATTCTATGACTTCACACACCTCCATTGTGACTACACACACTACCATTCAATGAGTTCACACACCTCCATTCTGACTTCACACACCTCCATTCTATGACTTCACACACCTCCATTCTATGACTTCACACACCTCCTTTCTATGACTTCACCCAACTCCATTCTATGACTTCACACCTCCATTCTGACTTCACACACCTCCATTCTGTGACTTCACACACCTGCATTATATGACTGCACACACCTCCATTCTATGACTTCACACACCTCCATTCTATGCCTTCACACACCTCCATTCTGTGACTTCACACACCTCAATTCTATGCCTTCACACACCTTCATTCTTACTTCACAAACATATAATCTATGACTTCACACACCTCCATTCTTTGACTTCACACACCTCCATTCTATGTCTTCACACACCTCCATTCTTTGACTTCACACACCTCCATTCTATGTCTTCACACACCTCCAATCTATGACTTCACACACTTCAATTTTTACGTCACACACCTCCATTCTATGAGTTCACATACCTCCATTCTGACTTCACACACCTCCATTCTATGACTTCACACACCTCTATTCTGAATTCACACAGCTCCATTCTGTGCCTTCACAAAACTCTATTCTATGATTTCACACAACTCCATACTATGACTTCACACAACTCCATCTATGACTTCACACACCTCCATTCTGACTTCACATACCTCTATTCTATGACTTCGCACACCTCCATTCTGACATCACACACCTCCATTCTATGACTTCACAGACCTCGAATCTGTGATTTCACTCACATGCACTCTATGACTTCACACTCCTCCATTCTATGACTTCAAACACCTCCTTTCTATGATTTCACCCACCTCCAATCTATGACTACACACCTCCATTCTGACTTCACACACCTCCATTCTGTGACTTCACACACCTCCATTCCATGACTTCACACACCTTCATTTTTACTTTAGAAACATTCACACACCTCCATTCTATGACTTCACAAACCTCCATTCTGTGACTTCACACATGCATTTTGACTTCACACACCTCCAATATATGACTTCAAACACCTCAATTCTGTGACTTCACCCAGCTCCATTCTTTGAATTCATAACGTCCATTTTGTGACTTCACACAGCTCCATTCTATGACTTCACACACTTCCATTCTATGACTTAACACAGCTCCATTCTATAACTTCACACAGCTACATTCTATGATTTCACACACCACCATTCTATGACTCCACACACCTCCATTCTTTGAATTCACACATCTAAATTCTGAGTTGAAACACCTCCATTCTATGACTTCACACACCTCCATTCTGACTTCACAAAGCTCCATTCTATGACTTCAAACACCTCCATTCTTTGACATCACAGACCTCCATTCTATGACTTCACTCACCTTCATTCTTACTTTACAAACATCCATTCTATAACTTCATCCACCTCCATTCCATGACTTTACACACCTCCATTCTGTGACTTCACATACCTCCATTCTATGACTTCACAAACCTCCATTCTGTGACTTCACACACCTCCATTCTATGACTTCACACACTTCCATTTTTATGTCACACACCTCCATTCTATGAGTTCACACACCTCCATTCTGACTTCACACACCTCCATTCTATGACTTCACACACCTCCATTCTGACTTCACACACCTTCTTTCTGTGACTTCACACACCTCCATTCAATGACTTGATACACCTACATTCTTTGACTTCACACACCTCAAATCTGACATCACACACCTCCATTCTATGATTTCACAGACCTCGAATCTGTGACTTCACTCACCTGCACTCTATGAATTCCCACTCCTCCATTCTATGACTTCCCACACCTCCTTTCTATGAAATCACCCACCTCCAATCTATGACTACAAACCTCCATTCTGACTTCACACACCTCCATTCTGTGACTTCACACGGCTCCATTCTATAACTTCACCCACCTCCATTCTGTGACTTCACACACCTCCATTCTATGACTTCACACACCTCAATTCTTTGAATTCACACACCTAAATTCTGAGTTGACACACCTCCATTCTGTGACTTCACACACCTCTATTCTGACTTCACACAGCTACATTCTATGACTTCACAAACCTCCATTCTTTGACATCACACACCTCCATTCTATGACTTCACACACCTTCATTCTTTCTTTACACACCTCCATTCTGTGAGTTCACATAGCTCCATTCTATGACTTCACACACCTCCATTCTGTGACTTCACACACCTCCATTCTATGACTTCACACACTTCCATTGTGACGTCACACACCTCCATTCTATGAGTTCACACACCTCCATTCTGACTTCACACACGTCCATTCTGAATTCACACAGCTCCATTCTGTGACTTCACAAAACTCCATTCTATGATTTCACACACCGCCATACTATGACTTCACACAACTCCATCTATGACTTCACACACCTCCATTCTATGACTTCACACACCTCCATTCCATGCCTTCACACACCTTCATTCTTACTTCACAAACATATATTGTATGACTTCACACACCTCCATTCTATGACTTCACACACCTCCATTCTATGTCTTCACACACCTCCATTCTTTGACTTCACACACCTAAATTCTGAGTTGACACATCTCCATTCTGTGACTTCACACACCTCCATTCTGACTTCACACACCTCCATTCTATGACTTTAAACCCGTCCATTCAGTGACTTCACACACCTCCATTCTATGACTTCACCCACCTCCATTCTATGACTTCAACCATCTCCATTCTATGACTTCACACACCTCCATTCTCCGACTTAATAACCCTCTAATTTGATTTATCATTCCTCCATTCTATGACTTCACAAACCTCACTTCGGTGACTTCACAATACTCCATTCTATGACTTCACACATCTACATTCTATGACTTCACACACTTCAAATCTGACTCACACAACTCCATTCTGTGACTTCACAATTCTCCGTTCTATGATTTCACATATCTCCATACTATGACTTTACACACCTCATCTATGACTTCACACACTTCCATTCTGTGACTTCACACACCTCCATTCTGACTTCACTCACCTCCATTGTATGACTTCACACACCTCCATTCTGTGACTTCACACACCTCCATTCTATGACTTCACAAACATCCATTCTGACGTCACACACCTCCATTCTATGAGTTCACACACCTCCATTCTATGACTTCACTCACCTCCATTCTATGACTTCACACACCTCCTTTCTGTGTTGACACACCTCCATTCTATGACTTCACACACCTCCAATCTGAATTCACACACCTCCATTCTATGACTTCACCCACCTCAATTCTATGACTTCACACACCTCGATTCTCCGAATTCACACCCCTCTAATTTGATTTCTCATACCTCCATTCTATGACTTCACAAACCTCCCTTCGGTGACTTCACAATACTCCATTCTATGACTTCACACATCTACATTCCATGACTTCACACACCTCAATTCTGACTCACACAACTCCATTCTGTGACTTCACAAAACTCCATTCTATTATTTCACACATCTCCATACTATGACTTCACACACCTCCATCTATGACTTCACACACCTCCATTCTGTGACTTCACACACCTCCATTCTATGACTTCCCACACCTCCTTTCTATGAATTCAGCCACCTCCAATCTATCACTACACACCTTCATTCTGACGTCACACACCTCCATTCTGTGACTTCACATACCTCCATTCTATAACTTCACACAGCTCCATTCTATGACTTCACACACCACCATTCTATGACTCCACACACCTCCATTCTTTGACTTCACACACCTAAATTCTGAGTTGACACACCTCCATTCTGTGACTTCACACACCACCATTCTGACTTCACACAGCTCCATTCTATGACTTCACACACCTCCATTCTTTGACATCACAGACTTCCATTCTATGACTTCACACACCTTCATTCTTACTTTACAAACATCCATTCTATAACTTCACCCACCTCCATTCCATGACTTTACACACCTCCATTCTATGACTTCACAAACCTCCATTCTGTGACTTCACACTCCTCCATTTATGACTTCACACACTTCCATTGTTACGTCACACACCTCCATTCTATGAGTTCACACACCTAAATTCTGACTTCACACACCTACATTCTACCACTTCACACACCACAATTCTGTGGCTTCACACACCTCCATTCTATGATTTCAAACCGTCCATTCTGTGACTTCACACACCTCCATTTTATGACTTCACACACTTCCATTCTATGACTTCACACACCTCCATTCTGTGACTTTCCACACCTCCATTCTGAGTTCACACACCTCAATTCTGGGACTTCACACACCTCCAATCTGTGACTTCCCCCACCTCCATTCTGTGACTTCACACACCTCCATTCTATGACTTCACACACCTCCATTCTATGACTTCACACACGTCCATTCTGTGACTTCACACACCTCCATTCTATGACTTCACACACCTCCATTGTGACTACACACACTACCATTCAATGAGTTCACACACCTCCATTCTGACTTCACACACCTCCATTCTATGACTTCACACACCTCCATTCTATGACTTCACACACCTCCTTTCTATGACTTCACCCAACTCCATTGTATGACTTCACACCTCCATTCTGACTTCACACACCTCCATTCTGTGACTTCACACACCTGCATTATATGACTGCACACACCTCCATTCTATGACTTCACACACCTCCATTCTATGCCTTCACACACCTCCATTCTGTGACTTCACACACCTCAATTCTATGCCTTCACACACCTTCATTCTTACTTCACAAACATATAATCTATGACTTCACACACCTCCATTCTTTGACTTCACACACCTCCATTCTATGTCTTCACACACCTCCATTCTTTGACTTCACACACCTCCATTCTATGTCTTCACACACCTCCATTCTATGACTTCACACACTTCCATTGTTACGTCACACACCTCCATTCTATGAGTTCACATACCTCCATTCTGACTTCACAAACCTCCATTCTATGACTTCACACACCTCTATTCTGAATTCACACAGCTCCATTCTGTGCCTTCACAAAACTCTATTCTATGATTTCACACAACTCCATACTATGACTTCACACAACTCCATCTATGACTTCACACACCTCCATTCTGACTTCACATACCTCTATTCTATGACTTCGCACACCTCCATTCTGACATCACACACCTCCATTCTATGACTTCACAGACCTCGAATCTGTGATTTCACTCACATGCACTCTATGACTTCACACTCCTCCATTCTATGACTTCAAACACCTCCTTTCTATGATTTCACCCACCTCCAATCTATGACTACACACCTCCATTCTGACTTCACACACCTCCATTCTGTGACTTCACACACCTCCATTCCATGACTTCACACACCTTCATTTTTACTTTAGAAACATTCACACACCTCCATTCTATGACTTCACAAACCTCCATTCTGTGACTTCACACATGCATTTTGACTTCACACACCTCCAATATATGACTTCAAACACCTCAATTCTGTGACTTCACCCAGCTCCATTCTTTGAATTCATAACGTCCATTTTGTGACTTCACACACCACCATTCTATGACTCCACACACCTCCATTCTTTGAATTCACACATCTAAATTCTGAGTTGAAACACCTCCATTCTATGACTTCACACACCTCCATTCTGACTTCACAAAGCTCCATTCTATGACTTCAAACACCTCCATTCTTTGACATCACAGACCTCCATTCTATGACTTCACTCACCTTCATTCTTACTTTACAAACATCCATTCTATAACTTCATCCACCTCCATTCCATGACTTTACACATCTCCATTCTGTGACTTCACATACCTCCATTCTATGACTTCACAAACCTCCATTCTGTGACTTCACACACCTCCATTCTATGACTTCACACACTTCCATTGTTATGTCACACACCTCCATTCTATGAGTTCACACACCTCCATTCTGACTTCACACACCTCCATTCTATGACTTCACACACCTCCATTCTGACTTTACACACCTTCTTTCTGTGACTTCACACACCTCCATTCAATGACTTGACACACCTACATTCTTTGACTTCACACACCTCAAACCTGATATCACACACCTCCATTCTATGAATTCACACACCTCGAATCTGTGACTTCACTCACCTGCATGCTATGACTTCCCACTCCTCCATTCTATGACTTCCCACTCCTCCTTTCTATGAATTCACCCACCTCCAATCTATGACTACACACCTCCATTCTAACTTCACCCACCTCCATTCTGTGACTTCACACACCTCCATTCTATAACTTCACCCACCTCCATTCTATGACTTCACACAATTCCATTCTATGACTTCACACACCTCCATTCTTTGACTTCACACAATTAAATTCTGAGCTGACGCCCCTCCATTCTGTGACTTCACAAACCTCCCTTCTGACTTCACACAGCTCCATTCTATGACTTCACAAACCTCCATTCTTTGACATCACACACCTCCATTCTATGACTTCACACACCTTCATTCTTACTTTACACACCTCCATTCTGTGAGTTCACATACCTCCATTCTATGACTTCACACACCTCCATTCTGTGACTTCACACACCTCCATTCTATGACTTCACACACTTCCATTGTGACTACACACACTACCATTCAATGAGTTCACACACCTCCATTCTGACTTCACACACCTCCATTCTATGACTTCACACACCTCCATTCTATGACTTCACACCTCCATTCTGACTTCACACACCTCCATTCTGTGACTTCACACACCTCCATTATATGACTGCACACACCTCCATTCTATGACTTCACACACCTCCATTCTATGCCTTCACACACCTCCATTCTGTGACTTCACACACCTCAATTCTATGCCTTCACACACCTTCATTCTTACTTCACAAACATATAATCTATGACTTCACACACCTCCATTCTTTGACTTCACACACCTCCATTCTATGTCTTCACACACCTCCATTCTTTGACTTCACACACCTCCATTCTATGTCTTCACACACCTCCATTCTATGACTTCACACACTTCCATTGTTACGTCACACACCTCCATTCTATGAGTTCATATACCTCCATTCTGACTTCACACACCTCCATTCTATGACTTCACACACCTCTATTCTGAATTCACACTGCTCCATTCTGTGCCTTCACAAAACTCTATTCTATGATTTCACACAACTCCATACTATGACTTCACACAACTCCATCTATGACTTCACACACCTCCATTCTGACTTCACATACCTCTATTCTATGACTTCGCACACCTCCATTCTATGACTTCACACACCTCCATTCTATGACTTCACAGACCTCGAATCTGTGATTTCACTCACATGCACTCTATGACTTCACACTCCTCCATTCTATGACTTCAAACACCTCCTTTCTATGATTTCACCAACCTCCAATCTATGACTACACACCTCCATTCTGACTTCACACACCTCCATTCTGACTTCACACACCTCCATTCCATGACTTCACACACCTTCATTTTTACTTTAGAAACATTCACACACCTCCATTCTATGACTTCACAAACCTCCATTCAGTGACTTCACACATGCATTTTGACTTCACACACCTCCAATATATGACTTCAAACACCTCAATTCTGTGACTTCACCCAGCTCCATTCTTTGAATTCATAACGTCCATTTTGTGACTTCACACAGCTCCATTCTATGACTTCACACACTTCCATTCTATGACTTCACACAGCTCCATTCTATAACTTCACACAGCTACATTCTATGACTTCACACACCACCATTCTATGACTCCACACACCTCCATTCTTTGACTTCACACATCTAAATTCTGAGTTGAAACACCTCCATTCTATGACTTCACACACCTCCATTCTGACTTCACACAGCTCCATTCTATGACTTCACACACCTCCATTCTTTGACATCACAGACCTCCATTCTATGACTTCACTCACCTTCATTCTTACTTTACAAACATCCATTCTATAACTTCATCCACCTCCATTCCATGACTTTACACACCTCCATTCTGTGACTTCACATACCTCCATTCTATGACTTCACAAACCTCCATTCTGTGACTTCACACACCTCCATTCTATGACTTCACACACTTCCATTTTTATGTCACACACCTCCATTCTATGAGTTCACACACCTCCATTCTGACTTCACACACCTCTATTCTATGACTTCACACACCTCCATTCTGACTTCACACACCTTCTTTCTGTGACTTCACACACCTCCATTCAATGACTTGACACACCTACATTCTTTGACTTCACACACCTCAAATCTGACATCACATACATACATTCTATGATTTCACAGACCTCGAATCTGTGACTTCACTCACCTGCACTCTATGAATTCCCACTCCTCCATTCTATGACTTCCCACACCTCCTTTCTATGAAATCACCCACCTCCAATCTATGACTACACACCTCCATTCTGACTTCACACACCTCCATTCTGTGACTTCACATGGCTCCATTCTATAACTTCACACACCTCCATTCTGTGACTTCACACACCTCCATTCTATGACTTCACACACCTCAATTCTTTGAATTCACACACCTAAATTCTGAGTTGACACACCTCCATTCTGTGACTTCACACACCTCTATTCTGACTTCACACAGCTCCATTCTATGACTTCACAAACCTCCATTCTTTGACATCACACGGCTCCATTCTATAACTTCACACACCTCCATTCTGTGACTTCACACACCTCCATTCTATGACTTCACACACCTCCATTCTTTGACTTCACACAACTAAATTCTGAGCTGACACCCCTCCATTCTGTGACTTCACAAACCTCCCTTCTGACTTCACACAGCTCCATTCTATGACTTCACAAACCTCCATTCTTTGACATCACACACCTCCATTCTATGACTTCACACACCTTCATTCTTACTTTACACACCTCCATTCTGTGAGTTCACATACCTCCATTCTATGACTTCACACACCTCCATTCTGTGACTTCACACACCGCCATTCTATGACTTCACACACTTCCATTGTGACTACACACACTACCATTCAATGAGTTCACACACCTCCATTCTGACTTCACACACCTCCATTCTATGACTTCACACACCTCCATTCTATGACTTCACACCTCCATTCTGAATTCACACACCTCCATTCTGTGACTTCACACACCTCCATTATATGACTGCACACACCTCCATTCTATGACTTCACACACCTCCATTCTATGCCTTCACACACCTCCATTCTGTGACTTCACACACCTCAATTCTATGCCTTCACACACCTTCATTCTTACTTCACAAACATATAATCTATGACTTCACACACCTCCATTCTTTGACTTCACACACCTCCATTCTATGTCTTCACACACCTCCATTCTTTGACTTCACACACCTCCATTCTATGTCTTCACACACCTCCATTCTATGACTTCACACACTTCCATTGTTACGTCACACACCTCCATTCTATGAGTTCACATACCTCCATTCTGACTTCACACACCTCCATTCTATGACTTCACACACCTCTATTCTGAATTCACACTGCTCCATTCTGTGCCTTCACAAAACTCTATTCTATGATTTCACACAACTCCATACTATGACTTCACACAACTCCATCTATGACTTCACACACCTCCATTCTGACTTCACATACCTCTATTCTATGACTTCGCACACCTCCATTCTGACATCACACACCTCCATTCTATGACTTCACAGACCTCGAATCCGTGATTTCACTCACATGCACTCTATGACTTCACACTCCTCCATTCTATGACTTCAAACACCTCCTTTCTATGATTTCACCCACCTCCAATCTATGACTACACACCTCCATTCTGACTTCACACACCTCCATTCTGACTTCACACACCTCCATTCCATGACTTCACACACCTTCATTTTTACTTTAGAAACATTCACACACCTCCATTCTATGACTTCACAAACCTCCATTCTGTGACTTCACACATGCATTTTGACTTCACACACCTCCAATATATGACTTCAAACACCTCAATTCTGTGACTTCACCCAGCTCCATTCTTTGAATTCATAACGTCCATTTTGTGACTTCACACAGCTCCATTCTATGACTTCACACACTTCCATTCTATGACTTCACACAGCTCCATTCTATAACTTCACACAGCTACATTCTATGACTTCACACACCACCATTCTATGACTCCACACACCTCCATTCTTTGACTTCACACATCTAAATTCTGAGTTGAAACACCTCCATTCTATGACCTCACACACCTCCATTCTGACTTCACACAGCTCCATTCTATGACTTCACACACCTCCATTCTTTGACATCACAGACCTCCATTCTATGACTTCACTCACCTTCATTCTTACTTTACAAACATCCATTCTATAACTTCATCCACCTCCATTCCATGACTTTACACACCTCCATTCTGTGACTTCACATACCTCCATTCTATGACTTCACAAACCTCCATTCTGTGACTTCACACACCTCCATTCTATGACTTCACACACTTCCATTTTTATGTCACACACCTCCATTCTATGAGTTCACACACCTCCATTCTGACTTCACACACCTCCATTCTATGACTTCACACACCTCCATTCTGACTTCACACACCTTCTTTCTGTGACTTCACACACCTCCATTCAATGACTTGATACACCTACATTCTTTGACTTCACACACCTCAAATCTGACATCACACACCTCCATTCTATGATTTCACAGACCTCGAATCTGTGACTTCACTCACCTGCACTCTATGAATTCCCACTCCTCCATTCTATGACTTCCCACACCTCCTTTCTATGAAATCACCCACCTCCAATCTATGACTACACACCTCCATTCTGACTTCACACACCTCCATTCTGTGACTTCACACGGCTCCATTCTATAACTTCACACACCTCCATTCTGTGACTTCACACACCTCCATTCTATGACTTCACACACCTCAATTCTTTGAATTCACACACCTAAATTCTGAGTTGACACACCTCCATTCTGTGACTTCACACACCTCTATTCTGACTTCACACAGCTCCATTCTATGACTTCACAAACCTCCATTCTTTGACATCACACACCTCCATTCTATGACTTCACACACCTTCATTCTTTCTTTACACACCTCCATTCTGTGAGTTCACATAACTCCATTCTATGACTTCACACACCTCCATTCTGTGACTTCACACACCTCCATTCTATGACTTCACACACTTCCATTGTGACGTCACACACCTCCATTCTATGAGTTCACACACCTCCATTCTGACTTCACACACGTCCATTCTGAATTCACACAGCTCCATTCTGTGACTTCACAAAACTCCATTCTATGATTTCACACACCGCCATACTATGACTTCACACAACTCCATCTATGACTTCACACACATCCATTCTATGACTTCACACACCTCCATTCCATGCCTTCACACACCTTCATTCTTACTTCACAAACATATATTGTATGACTTCACACACCTCCATTCTATGACTTCACACACCTCCATTCTATGTCTTCACACACCTCCATTCTTTGACTTCACACACCTAAATTCTGAGTTGACACATCTCCATTCTGTGACTTCACACACCTCCATTCTGACTTCACACATCTCCATTCTATGACTTCACACACCTTCATTTTTTCTTTACAAACATCCATTCTATAACTTCACACAACTCCATTCTATGACTTCACACACCTCCATTCAGTGACTTCACACACCTCCATTCTGTGACTTCACACACCTCCATTCTATGACTTCACACACTTCCATTGTGACGTCACACACCTCCATTCTATGAGTTCACACACCTCCATTCTGACTTCACACACCTCCATTCTATGACTTCACACAGCTCCATTCTGTGCCTTCACAAAACTCTATTCTATGATTTCACACAACTCCATACTATGACTTCACACAACTCCATCTATGACTTCACACACCTCCATTCTGACATCACACACCTCTATTCTATGACTTCCCACACCTCCATTCTGACATCACACACCTCCATTCTATGACTTCACAGACCTCGAATCCGTGATTTCACTCACGTGCACTCTATGACTTCACACTCCTCCATTCTATGACTTCCCACACCTCCTTTCTATGACTTCACCCACCTCCAATCTATGACTACACACCTCCATTCTGACTTCACACACCTCCATTCTGTGACTTCACACACCTCCATTCCATGACTTCACACACCTTCATTTTTACTTGAGAAACATTCACACACCTCCATTCTATGACTTCACAAACCTCCATTCTGTGACTTCACACATGCATTTTGACTTCACACACCTCCAATATATGACTTCAAACACCTCAATTCTGTGACTTCACACAGCTCCATTCTATGACTTCATAACGTCCATTCGGTGACTTCACACAGCTCCATTCTATGACTTCACACACTTCCATTCTATGACTTCACACAGCTCCATTCTATAACTTCACACAGCTCCATTCTATGACTTCACACACCACCATTCTATGACTCCACACACCTCCATTCTTTGACTTCACACACCTAAATTCTGAGTTGACACACCTCCATTCTGTGACTTCACACACCTCCATTCTGACTTCACACAGCTCCATTCTATGACTTCACACACCTTCATACTTACTTTACAAACATCCATTCTATAACTTCACCCACATCCATTCCATGAATTTACACACCTCCATTCTGTGACTTCACATACCTCCATTCTATGACTTCACAAACCTCCATTCTGTGACTTCACACACCTCCATTCTATGACTTCACACACTTCCAGTGTTACGTCACACACATCCATTCTATGAGTTCACACACCTCCATTCTGACTTCACACACCTCCATTCTATGACTTCACACACCTCCATTCTGACTTTACACACCTTCTTTCTGTGACTTCACACACCTCCATTCAATGACTTGACACACCTACATTCTTTGACTTCACACACCTCAAACCTGATATCACACACCTCCATTCTATGAATTCACACACCTCGAATCTGTGACTTCACTCACCTGCATTCTATGACTTCCCACTCCTCCATTCTATGACTTCCCACTCCTCCTTTCTATGAATTCACCCACCTCCAATCTATGACTACACACCTCCATTCTGACTTCACACACCTACATTCTGTGACTTCACACACCTCCATTCTATAACTTCACACACCTCCATTCTATGACTTCACACAATTCCATTCTATGACTTCACACACCTCCATTCTTTGACTTCACACAACTAAATTCTGAGTTGACAAACCTCCATTCTGTGACTTCACAAACCTCCCTTCTGACTTCACACAGCTCCATTCTATGACTTCACAAACCTCCATTCTTTGACATCACACACCTCCATTCTATGACTTCACACACCTTCATTCTTACTTTACACACCTCCATTCTGTGAATTCACATACCTCCATTCTATGACTTCACACACCTCCATTCTCTGACTTCACACACCTCCATTCTATGACTTCACACACTTCCATTGTGACTACACACACTACCATTCAATGAGTTCACACACCTCCATTCTGACTTCACACACCTCCATTCTATGACTTCACACACCTCAATTCTATGACTTCACACACCTCCTTTCTATGACTTCACCCAACTCCATTCTATGACTTCACACCTCCATTCTGACTTCACACACCTCCATTCTGTGACTTCACACACCTCCATTATATGACTGCACACACCTCCATTCTATGACTTCACACACCTCCATTCTATGCCTTCACACACCTCCATTCTGTGACTTCACACACCTCAATTCTATGCCTTCACACACCTTCATTCTTACTTCACAAACATATAATCTATGACTTCACACACCTCCATTCTTTGACTTCACACACCTCCATTCTATGTCTTCACACACCTCCATTCTATGACTTCAAACACCTCCTTTCTATGATTTCACCCACCTCCAATCTATGACTACACACCTCCATTCTGACTTCACACACCTCCATTCTGACTTCACACACCTCCATTCCATGACTTCACACACCTTCATTTTTACTTTAGAAACATTCACACACCTCCATTCTATGACTTCACAAACCTCCATTCTGTGACTTCACACATGCATTTTGACTTCACACACCTCCAATATATGACTTCAAACACCTCAATTCTGTGACTTCACCCAGCTCCATTCTTTGAATTCATAACGTCCATTTTGTGACTTCACACAGCTCCATTCTATGACTTCACACACTTCCATTCTATGACTTCACACAGCTCCATTCTATAACTTCACACAGCTACATTCTATGACTTCACACACCACCATTCTATGACTCCACACACCTCCATTCTTTGACTTCACACATCTAAATTCTGAGTTGAAACACCTCCATTCTATGACCTCACACACCTCCATTCTGACTTCACACAGCTCCATTCTATGACTTCACACACCTCCATTCTTTGACATCACACACCTCCATTCTATGACTTCACACACCTCTATTCTGAATTCACACTGCTCCATTCTGTGCCTTCACAAAACTCTATTCTATGATTTCACACAACTCCATACTATGACTTCACACAACTCCATCTATGACTTCACACACCTCCATTCTGACTTCACATACCTCTATTCTATGACTTCCCACACCTCCATTCTGACATCACACACCTCCATTCTATGACTTCACAGACCTTCAATCTGTGATTTCACTCACATGCACTCTATGACTTCACACTCCTCCATTCTATGACTTCAAACACCTCCTTTCTATGATTTCACCCACCTCCAATCTATGACTACACACCTCCATTCTGACTTCACACACCTCCATTCTGTGACTTCACACACCTCCATTCCATGACTTCACACACCTTCATTTTTACTTTAGAAACATTCACACACCTCCATTCTATGACTTCACAAACCTCCATTCTGTGACTTCACACATGCATTTTGACTTCACACACCTCCAATATATGACTTCAAACACCTCAATTCTGTGACTTCACCCAGCTCCATTCTTTGAATTCATAACGTCCATTTTGTGACTTCACACAGCTCCATTCTATGACTTCACACACTTCCATTCTATGACTTCACACAGCTCCATTCTATAACTTCACACAGCTACATTCTATGACTTCACACACCACCATTCTATGACTCCACACACCTCCATTCTTTGACTTCACACATCCAAATTCTGAGTTGAAACACCTCCATTCTATGACTTCACACACCTCCATTCTGACTTCACACAGCTCCATTCTATGACTTCACACACCTCCATTCTTTGACATCACAGACCTCCATTCTATGACTTCACTCACCTTCATTCTTACTTTACAAACATCCATTCTATAACTTCATCCACCTCCATTCCATGACTTTACACACCTCCATTCTGTGACTTCACATACCTCCATTCTATGACTTCACAAACCTCCATTCTGTGACTTCACACACCTCCATTCTATGACTTCACACACTTCCATTGTTATGTCACACACCTCCATTCTATGAGTTCACACACCTCCATTCTGACTTCACACACCTCCATTCTATGACTTCACACACCTCCATTCTGACTTCACACACCTTCTTTCTGTGACTTCACACACCTCCATTCAATGACTTGACACACCTACATTCTTTGACTTCACACACCTCAAATCTGACATCACACACCTCCATTCTATGATTTCACAGACCTCGAATCTGTGACTTCACTCACCTGCACTCTATGAATTCCCACTCCTCCATTCTATGACTTCCCACACCTCCTTTCTATGAAATCACCCACCTCCAATCTATGACTACACACCTCCATTCTGACTTCACACACCTCCATTCTGTGACTTCACACGGCTCCATTCTATAACTTCACACACCTCCATTCTGTGACTTCACACACCTCCATTCCATGACTTCACACACCTCAATTCTTTGAATTCACACACCTAAATTCTGAGTTGACACACCTCCATTCTGTGACTTCACACACCTCTATTCTGACTTAACACAGCTCCATTCTATGACTTCACAAACCTCCATTCTTTGACATCACACACCTCCATTCTATGACTTCACACACCTCCATTCTGTGACTTCACACACCTCCATTCTATGACTTCACACACTTCCATTGTGACGTCACACACCTCCATTCTATGAGTTCACACACCTCCATTCTGACTTCACACACGTCCATTCTGAATTCACACAGCTCCATTCTGTGACTTCACAAAACTCCATTCTATGATTTCACACACCTCCATACTATGACTTCACACAACTCCATCTATGACTTCACACACCTCCATTATATGACTTCACACACCTCCATTCTATGACTTCACACACCTCCATTCTATGCCTTCACACACCTTCATTCTTACTTCACAAACATATATTGTATGACTTCACACACCTCCATTCTATGACTTCACACACCTCCATTCTATGTCTTCACACACCTCCATTCTTTGACTTCACACACCTAAATTCTGAGTTGACACATCTCCATTCTGTGACTTCACACACCTCCATTCTGACTTCACACATCTCCATTCTATGACTTCACACACCTTCATTTTTACTTTACAAACATCCATTCTATAACTTCACACACCTCCATTCTATGACTTCACACACCTCCATTCAGTGACTTCACACACCTCCATTCTGTGACTTCACACACCTCCATTCTATGACTTCACACACTTCCATTGTGACGTCACACACCTCCATTCTATGAGTTCACACACCTCCATTCTGACTTCACACACCTCCATTCTATGACTTCACACAGCTCCATTCTGTGCCTTCACAAAACTCTATTCTATGATTTCACACAACTCCATACTATGACTTCACACAACTCCATCTATGACTTCACACACCTCCATTCTGACTTCACATACCTCTATTCTATGACTTCCCACACCTCCATACTGACATCACACACCTCCATTCTATGACTTCACGGACCTCAAATCTGTGATTTCACTCACATGCACTCTATGACTTCACACTCCTCCATTCTATGACTTCAAACACCTCCTTTCTATGATTTCACCCACCTCCAATCTATGACTACACACCTCCATTCTGACTTCACACACCTCCATTCTGTGACTTCACACACCTCCATTCCATGACTTCACACACCTTCATTTTTACTTTAGAAACATTCACACACCTCCATTCTATGACTTCACAAACCTCCATTCTGTGACTTCACACATGCATTTTGACTTCACACACCTCCAATATATGACTTCAAACACCTCAATTCTGTGACTTCACCCAACTCCATTCTTTGAATTCATAACGTCCATTTTGTGACTTCACACAGCTCCATTCTATGACTTCACACACTTCCATTCTATGACTTCACACAGCTCCATTCTATAACTTCACACAGCTACATTCTATGACTTCACACACCACCATTCTATGACTCCACACACCTCCATTCTTTGACTTCACACATCTAAATTCTGAGTTGAAACACCTCCATTCTATGACTTCACACACCTCCAATCTGACTTCACACAGCTCCATTCTATGACTTCACACACCTCCATTCTTTGACATCACAGACCTCCATTCTATGACTTCACTCACCTTCATTCTTACTTTACAAACATCCATTCTATAACTTCATCCACCTCCATTCCATGACTTTACACACCTCCATTCTGTGACTTCACATACCTCCATTCTATGACTTCACAAACCTCCATTCTGTGACTTCACACACCTCCATTCTATGACTTCACACACTTCCATTGTTATGTCACACACCTCCATTCTATGAGTTCACACACCTCCATTCTGACTTCACACACCTCCATTCTATGACTTCACACACCTCCATTCTGACTTCACACACCTTCTTTCTGTGACTTCACACACCTCCATTCAATGACTTGACACACCTACATTCTTTGACTTCACACACCTCAAATCTGACATCACACACATCCATTCTATGATTTCACAGACCTCGAATCTGTGACTTCACTCACCTGCACTCTATGAATTCCCACTCCTCCATTCTATGACTTCCCACACCTCCTTTCTATGAAATCACCCACCTCCAATCTATGACTACACACCTCCATTCTGACTTCACACACCTCCATTCTGTGACTTCACATGGCTCCATTCTATAACTTCACACACCTCCATTCTGTGACTTCACACACCTCCATTCTATGACTTCACACACCTCAATTCTTTGAATTCACACACCTAAATTCTGAGTTGACACACCTCCATTCTGTGACTTCACACACCTCTCTTCTGACTTAACACAGCTCCATTCTATGACTTCACAAACCTCCATTCTTTGACATCACACACCTCCATTCTATGACTTCACACACCTCCATTCTGTGACTTCACACACCTCCATTCTATGACTTCACACACTTCCATTGTGACGTCACACACCTCCATTCTATGAGTTCACACACCTCCATTCTGACTTCACACACGTCCATTCTGAATTCACACAGCTCCATTCTGTGACTTCACAAAACTCCATTCTATGATTTTACACACCTCCATACTATGACTTCACACAACTCCATCTATGACTTCACACACCTCCATTATATGACTTCACACACCTCCATTCTATGACTTCACACACCTCCATTCTATGCCTTCACACACCTTCATTCTTACTTCACAAACATATATTGTATGACTTCACACACCTCCATTCTATGACTTCACACACCTCCATTCTATGTCTTCACACACCTCCATTCTTTGACTTCACACACCTAAATTCTGAGTTGACACATCTCCATTCTCTGACTTCACACACCTCCATTCTGACTTCACACATCTCCATTCTATGACTTCACACACCTTCATTTTTACTTTACAAACATCCATTCTATAACTTCACACACCTCCATTCTATGACTTCACACACCTCCATTCAGTGACTTCACACACCTCCATTCTGTGACTTCACACACCTCCATTCTATGACTTCACACACTTCCATTGTGACGTCACACACCTCCATTCTATGAGTTCACACACCTCCATTCTGACTTCACACACCTCCATTCTATGACTTCACACAGCTCCATTCTGTGCCTTCACAAAACTCTATTCTATGATTTCACACAACTCCATACTATGACTTCACACAACTCCATCTATGACTTCACACACCTCCATTCTGACTTCACACACCTCTATTCTATGACTTCCCACACCTCCATTCTGACATCACACACCTCCATTCTATGACTTCACAGACCTCGAATCCGTGATTTCACTCACGTGCACTCTATGACTTCACACTCCTCCATTCTATGACTTCCCACACCTCCTTTCTATGACTTCACCCACCTCCAATCTATGACTACACACCTCCATTCTGACTTCACACACCTCCATTCTGTGACTTCACACACCTCCATTCCATGACTTCACACACCTTCATTTTTACTTCAGAAACATTCACACACCTCCATTCTATGACTTCACAAACCTCCATTCTGTGACTTCACACATGCATTTTGACTTCACACACCTCCAATATATGACTTCAAACACCTCAATTCTGTGACTTCACACAGCTCCATTCTATGACTTCATAACGTCCATTCTGTGACTTCACACAGATCCATTCTATGACTTCACACACTTCCATTCTATGACTTCACACAGCTCCATTCTATAACTTCACACAGCTCCATTCTATGACTTCACACACCACCATTCTATGACTCCACACACCTCCATTCTTTGACTTCACACACCTAAATTCTGAGTTGACACACCTCCATTCTGTGACTTCACACACCTCCATTCTGACTTCACACAGCTCCATTCTATGACTTCACACACCTTCATTCTTACTTTACAAACATCCATTCTATAACTTCACCCACATCCATTCCATGAATTTACACACCTCCATTCTGTGACTTCACATACCTCCATTCTATGACTTCACAAACCTCCATTCTGTGACTTCACACACCTCCATTCTATGACTTCACACACTTCCAGTGTTATGTCACACACATCCATTCTATGAGTTCCCACACCTCCATTCTGACTTCACACACCTCCATTCTATGACTTTACACACCTCCATTCTGACTTTACACACCTTCTTTCTGTGACTTCACACACCTCCATTCAATGACATGACACACCTACATTCTATGACTTCCCACTCCTCCATTCTATGACTTCACACACTTCCATTGTTATGTCACACACCTCCATTCTATGAGTTCACACACCTCCATTCTGACTTCACACACCTCCATTCTATGACTTCACACACCTCCATTCTGACTTCACACACCTTCTTTCTGTGACTTCACACACCTCCATTCAATGACTTGACACACCTACATTCTTTGACTTCACACACCTCAAATCTGACATCACACACATCCATTCTATGATTTCACAGACCTCGAATCTGTGACTTCACTCACCTGCACTCTATGAATTCCCACTCCTCCATTCTATGACTTCCCACACCTCCTTTCTATGAAATCACCCACCTCCAATCTATGACTACACACCTCCATTCTGACTTCACACACCTCCATTCTATAACTTCACACACCTCCATTCTGTGACTTCACACACCTCCATTCTATGACTTCACACACCTCAATTCTTTGAATTCACACACCTAAATTCTGAGTTGACACACCTCCATTCTGTGACTTCACACACCTCTATTCTGACTTAACACAGCTCCATTCTATGACTTCACAAACCTCCATTCTTTGACATCACACACCTCCATTCTATGACTTCACACACCTCCACTCTGTGACTTCACACACCTCCATTCTATGACTTCACACACTTCCATTGTGACGTCACACACATCCATTCTATGAGTTCACACACCTCCATTCTGACTTCACACACCTCCATTCTGTGACTTCACACACCTCCATTCTATAACTTCACACACCTCCATTCTATGACTTCACACACCTCCATTCTATGACTTCACACACCTCCATTCTTTGACTTCACACACCTAAATTCTGAGTTGACACACCTCCATTCTGTGACTTCACAAACCTCCATTCTGACTTCACACAGCTCCATTCTATGACTTCACAAACTTCCATTCTTTGACATCACACACCTCCATTCTATGACTTCACACACCTTCATTCTTACTTTACACACCTCCATTCTGTGAGTTCACATACCTCCATTCTATGACTTCACACACCTCCATTCTGTGACTTCACACACCTCAATTCTATGACTTCACACACTTCCATTTTGACGTCACACACCTCCATTCTATGAGTTCACACACCTCCATTCTGACTTCACACACCTCCATTCTATGACTTCACACACCTCCATTCTGAATTCACACAGCTCCATTCTGTGACTTTACAAAACTCCATTCTATGTTTTCACACACCTCCATACTATGACTTCACACAACTCCATCTATGACTTCACACACCTCCATTCTGACTTCACACACCTCTATTCTATGACTTCGCACACCTCCATTCTGACATCACACACCTCCATTCTATGACTTCACAGACCTCGAATCTGTGACTTCACTCACCTGCACTCTATGACTTCACACTCCTCCATTCTATGACTTCCCACACCTCCTTTCTATGACTTCACCCACCTCCAATCTATGACTACACACCTCCATTCAGACTTCACACACCTCCATTCTGTGACTTCACACACCTCCATTCCATGACTTCACACACCTTCATTTTTACTTCAGAAACATTCACACACCTCCATTCTATGACTTCACAAACCTCCATTCTGTGACTTCACACATGCATTTTGACTTCACACACCTCCAATATATGACTTCAAACACCTCAATTCTGTGACTTCACACAGCTCCATTCTATGACTTCATAACGTCCATTCTGTGACTTCACACAGCTCCATTCTATGACTTCACACACCTCCATTCTATGACTTCATACACCTCCATTCTGACTTCACACACCTCCATTCTATGACTTCACACACCTCTCTTCTGATTTCACACACCTCCATTCTGTGACTTCACACACCTCCATTCAATGACTTCACACACCTACATTCTTTGACTTCACACACCTCCAATCTGACATCACATACCTCCATTCTATGATTTCACAGACCTCGAATCTATGACTTCACTCACCTGCACTCTATGACTACCCACACCTCTTTCTATGACTTCACCCACCTCCAATCTATGACTACACACCTCCATTCTGACTTCACACACCTCCATTCTGAGACTTCACACACCTCCATTCTATGACTTCACACACATCCATTCTATGACTTCACACACCTTCTTTCTTACTTCAGAAACATCCATTCTATGTCTTCACACACGTCCATTCTAGGACTTCACAAACCTCCATTCTGTGACTTCACACACCTCCATTCTGACTTCACACACTTCCTTTCTATGACTTCACAAACTTCCATTCTATGACTTCACACACCTCCATTGTCTGACTTCACACACTTCCATTCTGAGTTCACACACCTCTATTCTGTGATTTCACACATCTCCATTCTGTGACTTCACACACCTCCATTCTCTGACTTCACAGACTTCCACTCTATGACTTCACACACCTTCATTCTATGATTTCACACACCTCCATTCTGTGACTTCACAAACCTCCATTCTATGACCTCATACACTGTCATTCTATGATTTCACACAACTCCATTCTATGACTTCACACATCCATTTTGACTTCACACACCTCAAATATATGACTTCAAACACCTCAATTCTGTGACTTCACACACCTCCATTCTATGATTTCAAACCGTCCATTCTGTGACTTCACACACCTCCAATTTATGACTTCACACACTTCCATTCTATGACTTCACACACCTCCATTCTGTGACTTTACACACCTCCATTCTGAGTTCACACACCTCAATTCTGGGATTTCAAAAACCTCCAATCTGTGACTTCCCCCACCTCCATTCTGTGAATTCACACACCTTCATTCTATGACTTCACACACCTCCATTCTATGACTTCACACACCTCCATTTTGACTACACACACTACCATTCTATGAGTTCACACACCTCCATTCTGACTTCACACACCTCCATTCTATGACTTCACACACCTCCATTCTATGACTTCACACACCTCCTTTCTATGACATCACCCAACTCCATTCTATGACTTCACACCTCCATTCTGACTTCACACTCCTCCATTCTGTGACTTCACACACCTCCATTATATGACTTCACACACCTCCATTCTATGACTTCACACACCTCCATTCTATGCCTTCACACACCTCCATTCTGTGACTTCACACACCTCCATTCTTTGCCTTCACACACCTTCATTCTTCCTTCACAAACATATATTCTATGACTTCACACACCTCCATTCTTTGACTTCACACACCTCCATTCTATGTCTTCACACACCTCCATTCTTTGTCTTCACACACCTAAATTCTGAGTTCACACATCTCCATTCTGTGACTTCACACACCTCCATTCTGACTTCACACATCTCCATTCTATGACTTCACACACCTTCATTTTTACTTTACAAACATCCATTCTATAACTTCACACACCTCCATTTTATGACATCACACAACTCCATTCAGTGACTTCACACACCTCCATTCTATGACTTCACACACCTCCATTCTGTGACTTCACACACCTCCATTCTATGACTTCACACACTTCCATTGTGACGTCACACACCTCCATTCTATGAGTTCACACACCTCCATTCTGACTTCACACACCTCCATTCTATGACTTCACACACCTCCATTCTGAATTCACTCAGCTCCATTCTGTGCCTTCACAAAACTCTATTCTATGATTTCACACAACTCCATACTATGACTTGACACAACTCCATCTATGACTTCACAAACCTCCATTCTGACTTCACACACCTCTATTCTATGACTTCGCACACCTCCATTCTGACATCACACACCTCCATTCTATGACTTCACAGACCTCTAATCTGTGATTTCACTCACCTGCACTCTATGACTTCACACTCCTCCATTCTATGACTTCCCACACCTCCTTTCAATGACTTCACCCACCTCCAATCTATGACTACACACCTCCATTCTGTCTTCACACACCTCCATTCTGTGACTTCACACACCTCCATTCCATGACTTCACACACCTTCATTTTTACTTCAGAAACATTCACACACCTCCATTCTATGACTTCACAAACCTCCATTCTGTGACTTCACACATGCATTTTGACTTCACACACCTCCAATATGTGACTTCAAACACCTCTAGTCTGTGACTTCACACAGCTCCATTCTATGACTTCATAACCTCCATTCTGTGACTTCACACAGCTCCATTCTGACTTCACACACTTCCATTCTATGACTTCACACACCTCAATTCTGTGCCTTTACACACCTCCATTCAGAGTTCACACACCTCCATTCTGTGACGTCACACACCTCTATTCAGTCACTTCCCACACCTCCATTCTGTGACTTCACACACCTCCATTCTATGACTTCACACACCTCCATTCTGTGACTTCACACACCTCCATTCTATGACTTCGCACACCTCTCTTCTGATTTCACACAACTCCATTCTGTGACTTCACACACCTCCATTCAATGACTTCACACACCTACATTCTTTGACTTCACACACCTCCAATCTGACATCACACACCTCCATTTCATGATTTCACAGACCTCGAATCTGTAGCTTCACTCACCTGCACTCTATGACTACCCACAACTCTTTCAATGACTTCACCCACCTCCAATCTATGACTACACACCTCCATTCTGACTTCACACACCTCCATTCTGTGACTTCACACACCTCCATTCTATGACTTCACACACCTCAATTCTATGACTTCACACACCTTCATTCTTACTTCAGAAACATCCATTCTGTGACTTCACACACCTACATTCTATGACTTCACAAACCTCCATCTGTGACTTCACACACCTCCATTCTGACTTCACACACTTCCATTGTATGACTTAACACACTTCCATTGTATGAATTCACACACCTCCATTCTCTGACTTCACACACATGGATTCTGAGTTGACAAACCTCTATTCTGTGATTTCACACATCTCCATTCTATGACTTCACACACCTTCATTCTATGATTTCACACACCTCCATTCTGTGACTTCACAAACCTCCATTCTATGACCTCACACACCCTCATTCTATGATTTCACACACCTCCATTCTATGACTTCACACATCCATTTTGACTTCACACATCTCCAATATATGACTTCAAACACCTGAATTCTGTGACTTCACACACCTCCATTCTATGATTTCAAACCGTCCATTCTGTGACTTCACACACCTCCATTTTATGACTTCACACACTTCTATTCTATGACTTCACACACCTCCATTCTGTGACTTTACACACCTCCATTCTGAGTTCACACACCTCAATTCTGGGACTTCACACACCTCCAATATGTGACTTCCCCAACCTCCATTCTGTGACTTCATACACCTCCATTCTATGACTTCACACATCTCCATTCTATGATTTCACACACCTCCATTGTGACTACACACACTACCATTCTATGAGTTCACACACCTCCATTCTGACTTCACACACCTCCATTCTATGACTTCACACACCTCCATTCTGTGACTTCACACACCTCCTTTCTATGACTTCACCCAACTCCATTCTATGACTTCACACCTCCATTCTGACTTCACACACCTCCATTCTGTGACTTCAAACACCTCCATTATATGACTTCACACACCTCCATTCTATGACTTCACACACCTCCATTCTATGCCTTCACACACCTCCATTCTGTGACTTCACACACCTCCATTCTATGCCTTCACACACCTTCATTCTTACTTCACAAACATATATTCTATGACTTCCCACACCTCCTTTGTATGACTTCACCCACCTCCAATCTATGACTACACACCTCCATTCTGACTTCACACACCTCCATTCTGTGATTTCACACACCTCCATTCCATGACTTCACTCCTTCATTTTTACTTCAGAAACATTCACACACCTCCATTCTATGACTTCACAAACGTCCATTCTGTGACTTCACACATGCATTTTGACTTCACACACCTCCAATATATGACTTCAAACACCTCAATTCTGTGACTTCACACAGCTCCATTCTATGACTTCATAACGTCCATTCTGTGACTTCACACAGCTCCATTCTATGACTTCACACACCTCCATTCTATGACTTCATACACCTCCATTCTGACTTCACACACCTCCATTCTATGACTTCACACACCTCTCTTCTGATTTCACACACCTCCATTCTGTGACTTCACACACCTCCATTCAATGACTTCACACACCTACATTCTTTGACTTCACACACCTCCAATCTGACATCACATACCTCCATTCTATGATTTCACAGACCTCGAATCTATGACTTCACTCACCTGCACTCTATGACTACCCACACCTCTTTCTATGACTTCACCCACCTCCAATCTATGACTACACACCTCCATTCTGACTTCACACACCTCCATTCTGAGACTTCACACACCTCCATTCTATGACTTCACACACATCCATTCTATGACTTCACACACCTTCTTTCTTACTTCAGAAACATCCATTCTATGTCTTCACACACGTCCATTCTAGGACTTCACAAACCTCCATTCTGTTGCTTCACACACCTCCATTCTGACTTCACACACTTCCTTTCTATGACTTCACACACTTCCATTCTATGACTTCACACACCTCCATTGTCTGACTTCACACACTTCCATTCTGAGTTCACACACCTCTATTCTGTGATTTCACACATCTCCATTCTGTGACTTCACACACCTCCATTCTCTGACTTCACAGACTTCCATTCTATGACTTCACACACTTTCATTCTATGATTTCACACACCTCCATTCTGTGACTTCACAAACCTCCATTCTATGACCTCATACACTGTCATTCTATGATTTCACACAACTCCATTCTATGACTTCACACATCCATTTTGACTTCACACACCTCAAATATATGACTTCAAACACCTCAATTCTGTGACTTCACACACCTCCGTTCTATGATTTCAAACCGTCCATTCTGTGACTTCAGACACCTCCATTTTATGACTTCACACACATCCATTCTATGACTTCACACACCTCCATTCTGTGACTTTACACACCTCCATTCTGAGTTCACACACCTCAATTCTGGGACTTCACACACCTCCAATCTGGGACTTCCCCCAACTCCATTCTGTGAATTCACACACCTTCATTCTATGACTTCACACACCTCCATTCTATGACTTCACACACCTCCATTTTGACTACACACACTACCATTCTATGCGTTCTCACTCCTCCATTCTGACTTCACACACCTCCATTCTATGACTTCACACACCTCCATTCTATGACTTCACACACCTCCTTTCTATGACATCACCCAACTCCATTCTATGACTTCACACCTCCATTCTGACTTCACACACCTCCATTCTGTGACTTCACACACCTCCATTATATGACTTCACACACCTCCATTCTATGACTTCACACACCTCCATTCTATGCCTTCACATACCTCCATTCTGTGACTTCACACACCTCCATTCTTTGCCTTCACACACCTTCATTCTTCCTTCACAAACATATATTCTATGACTTCACACACCTCCATTCTTTGACTTCACACACCTCCATTCTATGTCTTCACACACCTCCATTCTTTGACTTCACACTCCTAAATTCTGAGTTCACACATCTCCATTCTGTGACTTCACACACCTCCATTCTGACTTCACACATCTCCATTCTATGACTTCACACACCTTCATTTTTACTTTACAAACATCCATCCTATAACTTCACACACCTCCATTTTATGACATCACACAACTCCATTCAGTGACTTCACACACCTCCATTCTATGACTTCACACACCTCCATTCTGTGACTTCACACACCTCCATTCTATGACTTCAGACACTTCCATTGTGACGTCACACACCCCCATTCTATGAGTTCACACACCTCCATTCTGACTTCACACACCTCCATTCTATGACTTCACACACCTCCATTCTGAATTCACACAGCTCCATTCTGTGCCTTCACAAAACTCTATTCTATGATTTCTCACAACTCCATACTATGACTTCACACAACTCCATCTATGACTTCACAAACCTCCATTCTGACTTCACACACCTCTATTCTATGACTTCGCACACCTCCATTCTGACATCACACACCTCCATTCTATGACTTCACAGACCTCGAAACTGTTATTTCACTCACCTGCACTCTATGACTTCACACTCCTCCATTCTATGACTTCCCACACCTCCTTTCAATGACTTCACCCACCTCCAATCTATGACTACACACCTCCATTCTGTCTTCACACACCTCCATTCTGTGACTTCACACACCTCCATTCCATGACTTCACACACCTTCATTTTTACTTCAGAAACATTCACACACCTCCATTCTATGACTTCACAAACCTCCATTCTGTGACTTCACACATGCATTTTGACTTCACACACCTCCAGTATATGACTTCAAACACCTCAATTCTGTGACTTCACACAGCTCCATTCTATGACTTCATAACCTCCATTCTGTGGCTTCACACAGCTCCATTCTATGACTTCACACACTTCCATTCTATGACTTCACACACCTCAATTCTGTGCCTTTACACACCTCCATTCTGAGTTCACACACCTCCATTCTGTGACGTCACACACCTCTATTCTGTCACTTCCCAAACCTCCATTCTGTGACTTCACACACCTCCATTCTATGACTTCACACACCTCCATTGTCTGACTTCACACACTTCCATTCTGAGTTCACACACCTCTATTCTGTGATTTCACACATCTCCATTCTGTGACTTCACACACCTCCATTCTCTGACTTCACAGACTTCCATTCTATGACTTCACACACCTTCATTCTATGATTTCACACACCTCCATTCTGTGACTTCACAAACCTCCATTCTATGACCTCATACACTGTCATTCTATGATTTCACACAACTCCATTCTATGACTTCACACATCCATTTTGACTTCACACACCTCAAATATATGACTTCAAACACCTCAATTCTGTGACTTCACACACCTCCATTCTATGATTTCAAACCGTCCATTCTGTGACTTCACACACCTCCAATTTATGACTTCACACACTTCCATTCTATGACTTCACACACCTCCATTCTGTGACTTCACACACCTCCATTCTGACTTCACACACTTCCTTTCTATGACTTCACAAACTTCCATTCTATGACTTCACACACCTCCATTGTCTGACTTCACACACTTCCATTCTGAGTTCACACACCTCTATTCTGTGATTTCACACATCTCCATTCTGTGACTTCACACACCTCCATTCTCTGACTTCACAGACTTCCACTCTATGACTTCACACACCTTCATTCTATGATTTCACACACCTCCATTCTGTGACTTCACAAACCTCCATTCTATGACCTCATACACTGTCATTCTATGATTTCACACAACTCCATTCTATGACTTCACACATCCATTTTGACTTCACACACCTCAAATATATGACTTCAAACACCTCAATTCTGTGACTTCACACACCTCCATTCTATGATTTCAAACCGTCCATTCTGTGACTTCACACACCTCCAATTTATGACTTCACACACTTCCATTCTATGACTTCACACACCTCCATTCTGTGACTTTACACACCTCCATTCTGAGTTCACACACCTCAATTCTGGGATTTCAAAAACCTCCAATCTGTGACTTCCCCCACCTCCATTCTGTGAATTCACACACCTTCATTCTATGACTTCACACACCTCCATTCTATGACTTCACACACCTCCATTTTGACTACACACACTACCATTCTATGAGTTCACACACCTCCATTCTGACTTCACACACCTCCATTCTATGACTTCACACACCTCCATTCTATGACTTCACACACCTCCTTTCTATGACATCACCCAACTCCATTCTATGACTTCACACCTCCATTCTGACTTCACACACCTCCATTCTGTGACTTCACACACCTCCATTATATGACTTCACACACCTCCATTCTATGACTTCACACACCTCCATTCTATGCCTTCACACACCTCCATTCTGTGACTTCACACACCTCCATTCTTTGCCTTCACACACCTTCATTCTTCCTTCACAAACATATATTCTATGACTTCACACACCTCCATTCTTTGACTTCACACACCTCCATTCTATGTCTTCACACACCTCCATTCTTTGTCTTCACACACCTAAATTCTGAGTTCACACATCTCCATTCTGTGACTTCACACACCTCCATTCTGACTTCACACATCTCCATTCTATGACTTCACACACCTTCATTTTTACTTTACAAACATCCATTCTATAACTTCACACACCTCCATTTTCTGACATCACACAACTCCATTCAGTGACTTCACACACCTCCATTCTATGACTTCACACACCTCCATTCTGTGACTTCACACACCTCCATTCTATGACTTCACACACTTCCATTGTGACGTCACACACCTCCATTCTATGAGTTCACACACCTCCATTCTGACTTCACACACCTCCATTCTATGACTTCACACACCTCCATTCTGAATTCACTCAGCTCCATTCTGTGCCTTCACAAAACTCTATTCTATGATTTCACACAACTCCATACTATGACTTCACACAACTCCATCTATGACTTCACAAACCTCCATTCTGACTTCACACACCTCTATTCTATGACTTCGCACACCTCCATTCTGACATCACACACCTCCATTCTATGACTTCACAGACCTCGAATCTGTGATTTCACTCACCTGCACTCTATGACTTCACACTCCTCCATTCTATGACTTCCCACACCTCCTTTCAATGACTTCACCCACCTCCAATCTATGACTACACACCTCCATTCTGTCTTCACACACCTCCATTCTGTGACTTCACACACCTCCATTCCATGACTTCACACACCTTCATTTTTACTTCAGAAACATTCACACACCTCCATTCTATGACTTCACAAACCTCCATTCTGTGACTTCACACATGCATTTTGACTTCACACACCTCCAATATGTGACTTCAAACACCTCTAGTCTGTGACTTCACACAGCTCCATTCTATGACTTCATAACCTCCATTCTGTGACTTCACACAGCTCCATTCTATGACTTCACACACTTCCATTCTATGACTTCACACACCTCAATTCTGTGCCTTTACACACCTCCATTCAGAGTTCACACACCTCCATTCTGTGACGTCACACACCTCTATTCTGTCACTTCCCACACCTCCATTCTGTGACTTCACACACCTCCATTCTATGACTTCACACACCTCCATTCTGTGACTTCACACACCTCCATTCTATGACTTCGCACACCTCTCTTCTGATTTCACACAACTCCATTCTGTGACTTCACACACCTCCATTCAATGACTTCACACACCTACATTCTTTGACTTCACACACCTCCAATCTGACATCACACACCTCCATTTCATGATTTCACAGACCTCGAATCTGTGACTTCACTCACCTGCACTCTATGACTACCCACAACTCTTTCAATGACTTCACCCACCTCCAATCTATGACTACACACCTCCATTCTGACTTCACACACCTCCATTCTGTGACTTCACACACCTCCATTCTATGACTTCATACACCTCAATTCTATGACTTCACACACCTTCATTCTTACTTCAGAAACATCCATTCTGTGACTTCACACACCTACATTCTATGACTTCACAAACCTCCATTCTGTGACTTCACACACCTCCATTCTGACTTCACACACTTCCATTGTATGACTTAACACACTTCCATTGTATGAATTCACACACCTCCATTCTCTGACTTCACACACATGGATTCTGAGTTGACAAACCTCTATTCTGTGATTTCACACATCTCCATTCTATGACTTCACACACCTTCATTCTATGATTTCACACACCTCCATTCTGTGACTTCACAAACCTCCATTCTATGACCTCACACACCCTCATTCTATGATTTCACACACCTCCATTCTATGACTTCACACATCCATTTTGACTTCACACATCTCCAATATATGACTTCAAACACCTCAATTCTGTGACTTCACACACCTCCATTCTATGATTTCAAACCGTCCATTCTGTGACTTCACACACCTCCATTTTATGACTTCACACACTTCTATTCTATGACTTCACACACCTCCATTCTGTGACTTTACACACCTCCATTCTGAGTTCACACACCTCAATTCTGGGACTTCACACACCTCCAATATGTGACTTCCCCAACCTCCATTCTGTGACTTCATACACCTCCATTCTATGACTTCACACATCTCCATTCTATGATTTCACACACCTCCATTGTGACTACACACACTACCATTCTATGAGTTCACACACCTCCATTCTGACTTCACACACCTCCATTCTATGACTTCACACACCTCCATTCTGTGACTTCACACACCTCCTTTCTATGACTTCACCCAACTCCATTCTATGACTTCCCACCTCCATTCTGACTTCACACACCTCCATTCTGTGACTTCAAACACCTCCATTATATGACTTCACACACCTCCATTCTATGACTTCACACACCTCCATTCTATGCCTTCACACACCTCCATTCTGTGACTTCACACACCTCCATTCTATGCCTTCACACACCTTCATTCTTACTTCACAAACATATATTCTATGACTTCCCACACCTCCTTTGTATGACTTCACCCACCTCCAATCTATGACTACACACCTCCATTCTGACTTCACACACCTCCATTCTGTGACTTCACACACCTCCATTCCATGACTTCACTCCTTCATTTTTACTTCAGAAACATTCACACACCTCCATTCTATGACTTCACAAACGTCCATTCTGTGACTTCACACATGCATTTTGACTTCACACACCTCCAATATATGACTTCAAACACCTCAATTCTGTGACTTCACACAGCTCCATTCTATGACTTCATAACGTCCATTCTGTGACTTCACACAGCTCCATTCTATGACTTCACACACCTCCATTCTATGACTTCATACACCTCCATTCTGACTTCACACACCTCCATTCTATGACTTCACACACCTCTCTTCTGATTTCACACACCTCCATTCTGTGACTTCACACACCTCCATTCAATGACTTCACACACCTACATTCTTTGACTTCACACACCTCCAATCTGACATCACATACCTCCATTCTATGATTTCACAGACCTCGAATCTATGACTTCACTCACCTGCACTCTATGACTACCCACACCTCTTTCTATGACTTCACCCACCTCCAATCTATGACTACACACCTCCATTCTGACTTCACACACCTCCATTCTGAGACTTCACACACCTCCATTCTATGACTTCACACACATCCATTCTATGACTTCACACACCTTCTTTCTTACTTCAGAAACATCCATTCTATGACTTCACACACCTCCATTCTAGGACTTCACAAACCTCCATTCTGTGACTTCACACACCTCCATTCTGACTTCACACACTTCCTTTCTATGACTTCACACACTTCCATTCTATGACTTCACACACCTCCATTGTCTGACTTCACACACTTCCATTCTGAGTTCACACACCTCTATTCTGTGATTTCACACATCTCCATTCTGTGACTTCACACACCTCCATTCTCTGACTTCACAGACTTCCATTCTATGACTTCACACACTTTCATTCTATGATTTCACACACCTCCATTCTGTGACTTCACAAACCTCCATTCTATGACCTCATACACTGTCATTCTATGATTTCACACAACTCCATTCTATGACTTCACACATCCATTTTGACTTCACACACCTCAAATATATGACTTCAAACACCTCAATTCTGTGACTTCACACACCTCCGTTCTATGATTTCAAACCGTCCATTCTGTGACTTCAGACACCTCCATTTTATGACTTCACACACTTCCATTCTATGACTTCACACACCTCCATTCTGTGACTTTACACACCTCCATTCTGAGTTCACACACCTCAATTCTGGGACTTCACACACCTCCAATCTGGGACTTCCCCCAACTCCATTCTGTGAATTCACACACCTTCATTCTATGACTTCACACACCTCCATTCTATGACTTCACACACCTCCATTTTGACTACACACACTACCATTCTATGCGTTCTCACTCCTCCATTCTGACTTCACACACCTCCATTCTATGACTTCACACACCTCCATTCTATGACTTCACACACCTCCTTTCTATGACATCACCCAACTCCATTCTATGACTTCACACCTCCATTCTGACTTCACACACCTCCATTCTGTGACTTCACACACCTCCATTATATGACTTCACACACCTCCATTCTATGACTTCACACACCTCCATTCTATGCCTTCACATACCTCCATTCTGTGACTTCACACACCTCCATTCTTTGCCTTCACACACCTTCATTCTTCCTTCACAAACATATATTCTATGACTTCACACACCTCCATTCTTTGACTTCACACACCTCCATTCTATGTCTTCACACACCTCCATTCTTTGACTTCACACTCCTAAATTCTGAGTTCACACATCTCCATTCTGTGACTTCACACACCTCCATTCTGACTTCACACATCTCCATTCTATGACTTCACACACCTTCATTTTTACTTTACAAACATCCATTCTATAACTTCACACACCTCCATTTTATGACATCACACAACTCCATTCAGTGACTTCACACACCTCCATTCTATGACTTCACACACCTCCATTCTGTGACTTCACACACCTCCATTCTATGACTTCAGACACTTCCATTGTGACGTCACACACCCCCATTCTATGAGTTCACACACCTCCATTCTGACTTCACACACCTCCATTCTATGACTTCACACACCTCCATTCTGAATTCACACAGCTCCATTCTGTGCCTTCACAAAACTCTATTCTATGATTTCACACAACTCCATACTATGACTTCACACAACTCCATCTATGACTTCACAAACCTCCATTCTGACTTCACACACCTCTATTCTATGACTTCGCACACCTCCATTCTGACATCACACACCTCCATTCTATGACTTCACAGACCTCGAAACTGTTATTTCACTCACCTGCACTCTATGACTTCACACTCCTCCATTCTATGACTTCCCACACCTCCTTTCAATGACTTCACCCACCTCCAATCTATGACTACACACCTCCATTCTGTCTTCACACACCTCCATTCTGTGACTTCACACACCTCCATTCCATGACTTCACACACCTTCATTTTTACTTCAGAAACATTCACACACCTCCATTCTATGACTTCACAAACCTCCATTCTGTGACTTCACACATGCATTTTGACTTCACACACCTCCAGTATATGACTTCAAACACCTCAATTCTGTGACTTCACACAGCTCCATTCTATGACTTCATAACCTCCATTCTGTGGCTTCACACAGCTCCATTCTATGACTTCACACACTTCCATTCTATGACTTCACACACCTCAATTCTGTGCCTTTACACACCTCCATTCTGAGTTCACACACCTCCATTCTGTGACGTCACACACCTCTATTCTGTCACTTCCCACACCTCCATTCTGTGACTTCACACACCTCCATTCTATGACTTCACACACCTCCATTGTCTGACTTCACACACTTCCATTCTGAGTTCACACACCTCTATTCTGTGATTTCACACATCTCCATTCTGTGACTTCACACACCTCCATTCTCTGACTTCACAGACTTCCATTCTATGACTTCACACACCTTCATTCTATGATTTCACACACCTCCATTCTGTGACTTCACAAACCTCCATTCTCTGACCTCATACACTGTCATTCTATGAATTCACACAACTCCATTCTATGACTTCACACATCCATTTTGACTTCACACACCTCAAATATATGACTTCAAACACCTCAATTCTGTGACTTCACACACCTCCATTCTATGATTTCAAACCGTCCATTCTGTGACTTCACACACCTCCAATTTATGACTTCACACACTTCCATTCTATGACTTCACACACCTCCATTCTGTGACTTTACACACCTCCATTCTGAGTTCACACACCTCAATTCTGGGACTTCACACACCTCCAATCTGTGACTTCCCCCACCTCCATTCTGTGAATTCACACACCTTCATTCTATGACTTCACACACCTCCATTCTATGACTTCACACACCTCCATTTTGACTACACACACTACCATTCTATGACTTCACACACCTCCATTCTGACTTCACACACCTCCATTCTATGACTTCACACACCTCCATTCTATGACTTCACACACCTCCTTTCTATGACATCACCCAACTCCATTCTATGACTTCACACCTCCATTCTGACTTCACACACCTCCATTCTGTGACTTCACACACCTCCATTATATGACTTCACACACCTCCATTCTATGACTTCACACACCTCCATTCTATGCCTTCACACACCTCCATTCTGTGACTTCACACACCTCCATTCTTTGCTTTCACACACCTTCATTCTTCCTTCACAAACATATATTCTATGACTTCACACACCTCCATTCTTTGACTTCACACACCTCCATTCTATGTCTTCACACACCTCCATTCTTTGTCTTCACACACCTAAATTCTGAGTTCACACATCTCCATTCTGTGACTTCACACACCTCCATTCTGACTTCACACATCTCCATTCTATGACTTCACACACCTTCATTTTTACTTTACAAACATCCATCCTATAACTTCACACACCTCCATTTTATGACATCACACAACTCCATTCAGTGACTTCACACACCTCCATTCTATGACTTCACACACCTCCATTCTGTGACTTCACACACCTCCATTCTATGACTTCAGACACTTCCATTGTGACGTCACACACCCCCATTCTATGAGTTCACACACCTCCATTCTGACTTCACACACCTCCATTCTATGACTTCACACACCTCCATTCTGAATTCACACAGCTCCATTCTGTGCCTTCACAAAACTCTATTCTATGATTTCACACAACTCCATACTATGACTTCACACAACTCCATCTATGACTTCACAAACCTCCATTCTGACTTCACACACCTCTATTCTATGACTTCGCACACCTCCATTCTGACATCACACACCTCCATTCTATGACTTCACAGACCTCGAAACTGTTATTTCACTCACCTGCACTCTATGACTTCACACTCCTCCATTCTATGACTTCCCACACCTCCTTTCAATGACTTCACCCACCTCCAATCTATGACTACACACCTCCATTCTGTCTTCACACACCTCCATTCTGTGACTTCACACACCTCCATTCCATGACTTCACACACCTTCATTTTTACTTCAGAAACATTCACACACCTCCATTCTATGACTTCACAAACCTCCATTCTGTGACTTCACACATGCATTTTGACTTCACACACCTCCAGTATATGACTTCAAACACCTCAATTCTGTGACTTCACACAGCTCCATTCTATGACTTCATAACCTCCATTCTGTGGCTTCACACAGCTCCATTCTATGACTTCACACACTTCCATTCTATGACTTCACACACCTCAATTCTGTGCCTTTACACACCTCCATTCTGAGTTCACACACCTCCATTCTGTGACGTCACACACCTCTATTCTGTCACTTCCCACACCTCCATTCTGTGACTTCACACACCTCCATTCTATGACTTCACACACCTCCATTGTCTGACTTCACACACTTCCATTCTGAGTTCACACACCTCTATTCTGTGATTTCACACATCTCCATTCTGTGACTTCACACACCTCCATTCTCTGACTTCACAGACTTCCATTCTATGACTTCACACACCTTCATTCTATGATTTCACACACCTCCATTCTGTGACTTCACAAACCTCCATTCTATGACCTCATACACTGTCATTCTATGAATTCACACAACTCCATTCTATGACTTCACACATCCATTTTGACTTCACACACCTCAAATATATGACTTCAAACACCTCAATTCTGTGACTTCACACACCTCCATTCTATGATTTCAAACCGTCCATTCTGTGACTTCACACACCTCCAATTTATGACTTCACACACTTCCATTCTATGACTTCACACACCTCCATTCTGTGACTTTACACACCTCCATTCTGAGTTCACACACCTCAATTCTGGGACTTCACACACCTCCAATCTGTGACTTCCCCCACCTCCATTCTGTGAATTCACACACCTTCATTCTATGACTTCACACACCTCCATTCTATGACTTCACACACCTCCATTTTGACTACACACACTACCATTCTATGACTTCACACACCTCCATTCTGACTTCACACACCTCCATTCTATGACTTCACACACCTCCATTCTATGACTTCACACACCTCCTTTCTATGACATCACCCAACTCCATTCTATGACTTCACACCTCCATTCTGACTTCACACACCTCCATTCTGTGACTTCACACACCTCCATTATATGACTTCACACACCTCCATTCTATGACTTCACACACCTCCATTCTATGCCTTCACACACCTCCATTCTGTGACTTCACACACCTCCATTCTTTGCTTTCACACACCTTCATTCTTCCTTCACAAACATATATTCTATGACTTCACACACCTCCATTCTTTGACTTCACACACCTCCATTCTATGTCTTCACACACCTCCATTCTTTGTCTTCACACACCTAAATTCTGAGTTCACACATCTCCATTCTGTGACTTCACACACCTCCATTCTGACTTCACACATCTCCATTCTATGACTTCACACACCTTCATTTTTACTTTACAAACATCCATCCTATAACTTCACACACCTCCATTTTATGACATCACACAACTCCATTCAGTGACTTCACACACCTCCATTCTATGACTTCACACACCTCCATTCTGTGACTTCACACACCTCCATTCTATGACTTCAGACACTTCCATTGTGACGTCACACACCCCCATTCTATGAGTTCACACACCTCCATTCTGACTTCACACACCTCCATTCTATGACTTCACACACCTCCATTCTGAATTCACACAGCTCCATTCTGTGCCTTCACAAAACTCTATTCTATGATTTCACACAACTCCATACTATGACTTCACACAACTCCATCTATGACTTCACAAACCTCCATTCTGACTTCACACACCTCTATTCTATGACTTCGCACACCTCCATTCTGACATCACACACCTCCATTCTATGACTTCACAGACCTCGAAACTGTTATTTCACTCACCTGCACTCTATGACTTCACACTCCTCCATTCTATGACTTCCCACACCTCCTTTCAATGACTTCACCCACCTCCAATCTATGACTACACACCTCCATTCTGTCTTCACACACCTCCATTCTGTGACTTCACACACCTCCATTCCATGACTTCACACACCTTCATTTTTACTTCAGAAACATTCACACACCTCCATTCTATGACTTCACAAACCTCCATTCTGTGACTTCACACATGCATTTTGACTTCACACACCTCCAGTATATGACTTCAAACACCTCAATTCTGTGACTTCACACAGCTCCATTCTATGACTTCATAACCTCCATTCTGTGGCTTCACACAGCTCCATTCTATGACTTCACACACTTCCATTCTATGACTTCACACACCTCAATTCTGTGCCTTTACACACCTCCATTCTGAGTTCACACACCTCCATTCTGTGACGTCACACACCTCTATTCTGTCACTTCCCACACCTCCATTCTGTGACTTCACACACCTCCATTCTATGACTTCACACACCTCCATTGTCTGACTTCACACACTTCCATTCTGAGTTCACACACCTCTATTCTGTGATTTCACACATCTCCATTCTGTGACTTCACACACCTCCATTCTGTGACTTCACAGACTTCCATTCTATGACTTCACACACCTTCATTCTATGATTTCACACACCTCCATTCTGTGACTTCACAAACCTCCATTCTATGACCTCATACACTGTCATTCTATGATTTCACACAACTCCATTCTATGACTTCACACATCCATTTTGACTTCACACACCTCAAATATATGACTTCAAACACCTCAATTCTGTGACTTCACACACCTCCATTCTATGATTTCAAACCGTCCATTCTGTGACTTCACACACCTCCAATTTATGACTTCACACACTTCCATTCTATGACTTCACACACCTCCATTCTGTGACTTTACACACCTCCATTCTGAGTTCACACACCTCAATTCTGGGACTTCACACACCTCCAATCTGTGACTTCCCCCACCTCCATTCTGTGAATTCACACACCTTCATTCTATGACTTCACACACCTCCATTCTGTGACTTCACACACCTCCATTCTTTGCCTTCACACACCTTCATTCTTCCTTCACAAACATATATTCTATGACTTCACACACCTCCATTCTTTGACTTCACACACCTCCATTCTATGTCTTCACACACCTCCATTCTTTGTCTTCACACACCTAAATTCTGAGTTCACACATCTCCATTCTGTGACTTCACACACCTCCATTCTGACTTCACACATCTCCATTCTATGACTTCACACACCTTCATTTTTACTTTACAAACATCCATTCTATAACTTCACACACCTCCATTTTCTGACATCACACAACTCCATTCAGTGACTTCACACACCTCCATTCTATGACTTCACACACCTCCATTCTGTGACTTCACACACCTCCATTCTATGACTTCACACACTTCCATTGTGACGTCACACACCTCCATTCTATGAGTTCACACACCTCCATTCTGACTTCACACACCTCCATTCTATGACTTCACACACCTCCATTCTGAATTCACTCAGCTCCATTCTGTGCCTTCACAAAACTCTATTCTATGATTTCACACAACTCCATACTATGACTTCACACAACTCCATCTATGACTTCACAAACCTCCATTCTGACTTCACACACCTCTATTCTATGACTTCGCACACCTCCATTCTGACATCACACACCTCCATTCTATGACTTCACAGACCTCGAATCTGTGATTTCACTCACCTGCACTCTATGACTTCACACTCCTCCATTCTATGACTTCCCACACCTCCTTTCAATGACTTCACCCACCTCCAATCTATGACTACACACCTCCATTCTGTCTTCACACACCTCCATTCTGTGACTTCACACACCTCCATTCCATGACTTCACACACCTTCATTTTTACTTCAGAAACATTCACACACCTCCATTCTATGACTTCACAAACCTCCATTCTGTGACTTCACACATGCATTTTGACTTCACACACCTCCAATATGTGACTTCAAACACCTCTAGTCTGTGACTTCACACAGCTCCATTCTATGACTTCATAACCTCCATTCTGTGACTTCACACAGCTCCATTCTATGACTTCACACACTTCCATTCTATGACTTCACACACCTCAATTCTGTGCCTTTACACACCTCCATTCAGAGTTCACACACCTCCATTCTGTGACGTCACACACCTCTATTCTGTCACTTCCCACACCTCCATTCTGTGACTTCACACACCTCCATTCTATGACTTCACACACCTCCATTCTGTGACTTCACACACCTCCATTCTATGACTTCGCACACCTCTCTTCTGATTTCACACAACTCCATTCTGTGACTTCACACACCTCCATTCAATGACTTCACACACCTACATTCTTTGACTTCACACACCTCCAATCTGACATCACACACCTCCATTTCATGATTTCACAGACCTCGAATCTGTGACTTCACTCACCTGCACTCTATGACTACCCACAACTCTTTCAATGACTTCACCCACCTCCAATCTATGACTACACACCTCCATTCTGACTTCACACACCTCCATTCTGTGACTTCACACACCTCCATTCTATGACTTCATACACCTCAATTCTATGACTTCACACACCTTCATTCTTACTTCAGAAACATCCATTCTGTGACTTCACACACCTACATTCTATGACTTCACAAACCTCCATTCTGTGACTTCACACACCTCCATTCTGACTTCACACACTTCCATTGTATGACTTAACACACTTCCATTGTATGAATTCACACACCTCCATTCTCTGACTTCACACACATGGATTCTGAGTTGACAAACCTCTATTCTGTGATTTCACACATCTCCATTCTATGACTTCACACACCTTCATTCTATGATTTCACACACCTCCATTCTGTGACTTCACAAACCTCCATTCTATGACCTCACACACCCTCATTCTATGATTTCACACACCTCCATTCTATGACTTCACACATCCATTTTGACTTCACACATCTCCAATATATGACTTCAAACACCTCAATTCTGTGACTTCACACACCTCCATTCTATGATTTCAAACCGTCCATTCTGTGACTTCACACACCTCCATTTTATGACTTCACACACTTCTATTCTATGACTTCACACACCTCCATTCTGTGACTTTACACACCTCCATTCTGAGTTCACACACCTCAATTCTGGGACTTCACACACCTCCAATATGTGACTTCCCCAACCTCCATTCTGTGACTTCATACACCTCCATTCTATGACTTCACACATCTCCATTCTATGATTTCACACACCTCCATTGTGACTACACACACTACCATTCTATGAGTTCACACACCTCCATTCTGACTTCACACACCTCCATTCTATGACTTCACACACCTCCATTCTGTGACTTCACACACCTCCTTTCTATGACTTCACCCAACTCCATTCTATGACTTCCCACCTCCATTCTGACTTCACACACCTCCATTCTGTGACTTCAAACACCTCCATTATATGACTTCACACACCTCCATTCTATGACTTCACACACCTCCATTCTATGCCTTCACACACCTCCATTCTGTGACTTCACACACCTCCATTCTATGCCTTCACACACCTTCATTCTTACTTCACAAACATATATTCTATGACTTCCCACACCTCCTTTGTATGACTTCACCCACCTCCAATCTATGACTACACACCTCCATTCTGACTTCACACACCTCCATTCTGTGACTTCACACACCTCCATTCCATGACTTCACTCCTTCATTTTTACTTCAGAAACATTCACACACCTCCATTCTATGACTTCACAAACGTCCATTCTGTGACTTCACACATGCATTTTGACTTCACACACCTCCAATATATGACTTCAAACACCTCAATTCTGTGACTTCACACAGCTCCATTCTATGACTTCATAACGTCCATTCTGTGACTTCACACAGCTCCATTCTATGACTTCACACACCTCCATTCTATGACTTCATACACCTCCATTCTGACTTCACACACCTCCATTCTATGACTTCACACACCTCTCTTCTGATTTCACACACCTCCATTCTGTGACTTCACACACCTCCATTCAATGACTTCACACACCTACATTCTTTGACTTCACACACCTCCAATCTGACATCACATACCTCCATTCTATGATTTCACAGACCTCGAATCTATGACTTCACTCACCTGCACTCTATGACTACCCACACCTCTTTCTATGACTTCACCCACCTCCAATCTATGACTACACACCTCCATTCTGACTTCACACACCTCCATTCTGAGACTTCACACACCTCCATTCTATGACTTCACACACATCCATTCTATGACTTCACACACCTTCTTTCTTACTTCAGAAACATCCATTCTATGACTTCACACACCTCCATTCTAGGACTTCACAAACCTCCATTCTGTGACTTCACACACCTCCATTCTGACTTCACACACTTCCTTTCTATGACTTCACACACTTCCATTCTATGACTTCACACACCTCCATTGTCTGACTTCACACACTTCCATTCTGAGTTCACACACCTCTATTCTGTGATTTCACACATCTCCATTCTGTGACTTCACACACCTCCATTCTCTGACTTCACAGACTTCCATTCTATGACTTCACACACTTTCATTCTATGATTTCACACACCTCCATTCTGTGACTTCACAAACCTCCATTCTATGACCTCATACACTGTCATTCTATGATTTCACACAACTCCATTCTATGACTTCACACATCCATTTTGACTTCACACACCTCAAATATATGACTTCAAACACCTCAATTCTGTGACTTCACACACCTCCGTTCTATGATTTCAAACCGTCCATTCTGTGACTTCAGACACCTCCATTTTATGACTTCACACACTTCCATTCTATGACTTCACACACCTCCATTCTGTGACTTTACACACCTCCATTCTGAGTTCACACACCTCAATTCTGGGACTTCACACACCTCCAATCTGGGACTTCCCCCAACTCCATTCTGTGAATTCACACACCTTCATTCTATGACTTCACACACCTCCATTCTATGACTTCACACACCTCCATTTTGACTACACACACTACCATTCTATGCGTTCTCACTCCTCCATTCTGACTTCACACACCTCCATTCTATGACTTCACACACCTCCATTCTATGACTTCACACACCTCCTTTCTATGACATCACCCAACTCCATTCTATGACTTCACACCTCCATTCTGACTTCACACACCTCCATTCTGTGACTTCACACACCTCCATTATATGACTTCACACACCTCCATTCTATGACTTCACACACCTCCATTCTATGCCTTCACATACCTCCATTCTGTGACTTCACACACCTCCATTCTTTGCCTTCACACACCTTCATTCTTCCTTCACAAACATATATTCTATGACTTCACACACCTCCATTCTTTGACTTCACACACCTCCATTCTATGTCTTCACACACCTCCATTCTTTGACTTCACACTCCTAAATTCTGAGTTCACACATCTCCATTCTGTGACTTCACACACCTCCATTCTGACTTCACACATCTCCATTCTATGACTTCACACACCTTCATTTTTACTTTACAAACATCCATTCTATAACTTCACACACCTCCATTTTATGACATCACACAACTCCATTCAGTGACTTCACACACCTCCATTCTATGACTTCACACACCTCCATTCTGTGACTTCACACACCTCCATTCTATGACTTCAGACACTTCCATTGTGACGTCACACACCCCCATTCTATGAGTTCACACACCTCCATTCTGACTTCACACACCTCCATTCTATGACTTCACACACCTCCATTCTGAATTCACACAGCTCCATTCTGTGCCTTCACAAAACTCTATTCTATGATTTCACACAACTCCATACTATGACTTCACACAACTCCATCTATGACTTCACAAACCTCCATTCTGACTTCACACACCTCTATTCTATGACTTCGCACACCTCCATTCTGACATCACACACCTCCATTCTATGACTTCACAGACCTCGAAACTGTTATTTCACTCACCTGCACTCTATGACTTCACACTCCTCCATTCTATGACTTCCCACACCTCCTTTCAATGACTTCACCCACCTCCAATCTATGACTACACACCTCCATTCTGTCTTCACACACCTCCATTCTGTGACTTCACACACCTCCATTCCATGACTTCACACACCTTCATTTTTACTTCAGAAACATTCACACACCTCCATTCTATGACTTCACAAACCTCCATTCTGTGACTTCACACATGCATTTTGACTTCACACACCTCCAGTATATGACTTCAAACACCTCAATTCTGTGACTTCACACAGCTCCATTCTATGACTTCATAACCTCCATTCTGTGGCTTCACACAGCTCCATTCTATGACTTCACACACTTCCATTCTATGACTTCACACACCTCAATTCTGTGCCTTTACACACCTCCATTCTGAGTTCACACACCTCCATTCTGTGACGTCACACACCTCTATTCTGTCACTTCCCACACCTCCATTCTGTGACTTCACACACCTCCATTCTATGACTTCACACACCTCCATTGTCTGACTTCACACACTTCCATTCTGAGTTCACACACCTCTATTCTGTGATTTCACACATCTCCATTCTGTGACTTCACACACCTCCATTCTCTGACTTCACAGACTTCCATTCTATGACTTCACACACCTTCATTCTATGATTTCACACACCTCCATTCTGTGACTTCACAAACCTCCATTCTCTGACCTCATACACTGTCATTCTATGAATTCACACAACTCCATTCTATGACTTCACACATCCATTTTGACTTCACACACCTCAAATATATGACTTCAAACACCTCAATTCTGTGACTTCACACACCTCCATTCTATGATTTCAAACCGTCCATTCTGTGACTTCACACACCTCCAATTTATGACTTCACACACTTCCATTCTATGACTTCACACACCTCCATTCTGTGACTTTACACACCTCCATTCTGAGTTCACACACCTCAATTCTGGGACTTCACACACCTCCAATCTGTGACTTCCCCCACCTCCATTCTGTGAATTCACACACCTTCATTCTATGACTTCACACACCTCCATTCTATGACTTCACACACCTCCATTTTGACTACACACACTACCATTCTATGACTTCACACACCTCCATTCTGACTTCACACACCTCCATTCTATGACTTCACACACCTCCATTCTATGACTTCACACACCTCCTTTCTATGACATCACCCAACTCCATTCTATGACTTCACACCTCCATTCTGACTTCACACACCTCCATTCTGTGACTTCACACACCTCCATTATATGACTTCACACACCTCCATTCTATGACTTCACACACCTCCATTCTATGCCTTCACACACCTCCATTCTGTGACTTCACACACCTCCATTCTTTGCTTTCACACACCTTCATTCTTCCTTCACAAACATATATTCTATGACTTCACACACCTCCATTCTTTGACTTCACACACCTCCATTCTATGTCTTCACACACCTCCATTCTTTGTCTTCACACACCTAAATTCTGAGTTCACACATCTCCATTCTGTGACTTCACACACCTCCATTCTGACTTCACACATCTCCATTCTATGACTTCACACACCTTCATTTTTACTTTACAAACATCCATCCTATAACTTCACACACCTCCATTTTATGACATCACACAACTCCATTCAGTGACTTCACACACCTCCATTCTATGACTTCACACACCTCCATTCTGTGACTTCACACACCTCCATTCTATGACTTCAGACACTTCCATTGTGACGTCACACACCCCCATTCTATGAGTTCACACACCTCCATTCTGACTTCACACACCTCCATTCTATGACTTCACACACCTCCATTCTGAATTCACACAGCTCCATTCTGTGCCTTCACAAAACTCTATTCTATGATTTCACACAACTCCATACTATGACTTCACACAACTCCATCTATGACTTCACAAACCTCCATTCTGACTTCACACACCTCTATTCTATGACTTCGCACACCTCCATTCTGACATCACACACCTCCATTCTATGACTTCACAGACCTCGAAACTGTTATTTCACTCACCTGCACTCTATGACTTCACACTCCTCCATTCTATGACTTCCCACACCTCCTTTCAATGACTTCACCCACCTCCAATCTATGACTACACACCTCCATTCTGTCTTCACACACCTCCATTCTGTGACTTCACACACCTCCATTCCATGACTTCACACACCTTCATTTTTACTTCAGAAACATTCACACACCTCCATTCTATGACTTCACAAACCTCCATTCTGTGACTTCACACATGCATTTTGACTTCACACACCTCCAGTATATGACTTCAAACACCTCAATTCTGTGACTTCACACAGCTCCATTCTATGACTTCATAACCTCCATTCTGTGGCTTCACACAGCTCCATTCTATGACTTCACACACTTCCATTCTATGACTTCACACACCTCAATTCTGTGCCTTTACACACCTCCATTCTGAGTTCACACACCTCCATTCTGTGACGTCACACACCTCTATTCTGTCACTTCCCACACCTCCATTCTGTGACTTCACACACCTCCATTCTATGACTTCACACACCTCCATTGTCTGACTTCACACACTTCCATTCTGAGTTCACACACCTCTATTCTGTGATTTCACACATCTCCATTCTGTGACTTCACACACCTCCATTCTGTGACTTCACAGACTTCCATTCTATGACTTCACACACCTTCATTCTATGATTTCACACACCTCCATTCTGTGACTTCACAAACCTCCATTCTATGACCTCATACACTGTCATTCTATGATTTCACACAACTCCATTCTATGACTTCACACATCCATTTTGACTTCACACACCTCAAATATATGAATTCAAACACCTCAATTCTGTGACTTCACACACCTCCATTCTATGATTTCAAACCGTCCATTCTGTGACTTCACACACCTCCAATTTATGACTTCACACACTTCCATTCTATGACTTCACACACCTCCATTCTGTGACTTTACACACCTCCATTCTGAGTTCACACACCTCAATTCTGGGACTTCACACACCTCCAATCTGTGACTTCCCCCACCTCCATTCTGTGAATTCACACACCTTCATTCTATGACTTCACACACCTCCATTCTATGACTTCACACACCTCCATTTTGACTACACACACTACCATTCTATGAGTTCACACACCTCCATTCTGACTTCACACACCTCCATTCTATGACTTCACACAACTCCATTCTATGACTTCACACACCTCCTTTCTATGACATCACCCAACTCCATTCTATGACTTCACACCTCCATTCTGACTTCACACACCTCCATTCTGTGACTTCACACACCTCCATTATATGACTTCACACACCTCCATTCTATGACTTCACACACCTCCATTCTATGCCTTCACACACCTCCATTCTGTGACTTCACACACCTCCATTCTTTGCTTTCACACACCTTCATTCTTCCTTCACAAACATATATTCTATGACTTCACACACCTCCATTCTTTGACTTCACACACCTCCATTCTATGTCTTCACACACCTCCATTCTTTGTCTTCACACACCTAAATTCTGAGTTCACACATCTCCATTCTGTGACTTCACACACCTCCATTCTGACTTCACACATCTCCATTCTATGACTTCACACACCTTCATTTTTACTTTACAAACATCCATTCTATAACTTCACACACCTCCATTTTATGACATCACACAACTCCATTCAGTGACTTCACACACCTCCATTCTATGACTTCACACACCTCCATTCTGTGACTTCACACACCTCCATTCTATGACTTCAGACACTTCCATTGTGACGTCACACACCTCCATTCTATGAGTTCACACACCTCCATTCTGACTTCACACACCTCCATTCTATGACTTCACACACCTCCATTCTGAATTCACACAGCTCCATTCTGTGCCTTCACAAAACTCTATTCTATGATTTCACACAACTCCATACTATGACTTCACACAACTCCATCTATGACTTCACAAACCTCCATTCTGACTTCACACACCTCTATTCTATGACTTCGCACACATCCATTCTGACATCACACACCTCCATTCTATGACTTCACAGACCTCGAAACTGTTATTTCACTCACCTGCACTCTATGACTTCACACTCCTCCATTCTATGACTTCCCACACCTCCTTTCAATGACTTCACCCACCTCCAATCTATGACTACACACCTCCATTCTGTCTTCACACACCTCCATTCTGTGACTTCACACACCTCCATTCCATGACTTCACACACCTTCATTTTTACTTCAGAAACATTCACACACCTCCATTCTATGACTTCACAAACCTCCATTCTGTGACTTCACACATGTATTTTGACTTCACACACCTCCAGTATATGACTTCAAACACCTCAAGTCTGTGACTTCACACAGCTCCATTCTATGACTTCATAACCTCCATTCTGTGACTTCACACAGCTCCATTCTATGACTTCACACACTTCCATTCTATGACTTCACACACCTCAATTCTGTGCCTTTACACACCTCCATTCAGAGTTCACACACCTCCATTCTGTGACGTCACACACCTCTATTCTGTCACTTCCCACACCTCCATTCTGTGACTTCACACACCTCCATTCTATGACTTCACACACCTCCATTCTGTGACTTCACACACCTCCATTCTATGACTTCATACACTTCCATTCTGACTTCACACACCTCCATTCTATGACTTCGCACACATCTCTTCTGATTTCACACAACTCCATTCTGTGACTTCACACACCTCCATTCAATGACTTCACACACCTGCATTCTTTGACTTCACACACCTCCAATCTGACATCACACACCTCCATTTCATGATTTCACAGACCTCGAATCTGTGACTTCACTCACCTGCACTCTATGACTACCCACAACTCTTTCAATGACTTCACCCACCTCCAATCTATGACTACACACCTCCATTCTGACTTCACACACCTCCATTCTGTGACTTCACACACCTCCATTCTATGACTTCACACACCTCCATTCTATGACTTCACACACCTTCATTCTTACTTCAGAAACATCCATTCTATGACTTCACACACCTACATTCTATGACTTCACAAACCTCCATTCTGTGACTTCACACACCTCCATTCTGACTTCACACACTTCCATTCTATGACTTAACACACTTCCATTGTATGAATTCACACACCTCCATTCTCTGACTTCACACACATGGATTCTGAGTTGACAAACCTCTATTCTGTGATTTCACACATCTCCATTCTATGACTTCACACACCTTCATTCTATGATTTCACACACCTCCATTCTGTGACTTCACAAACCTCCATTCTATGACCTCACACACCCTCATTCTATGATTTCACACACCTCCATTCTATGACTTCACACATCCATTTTGACTTCACACATCTCCAATATATGACTTCAAACACCTCAATTCTGTGACTTCACACACCTCCATTCTATGATTTCAAACCGTCCATTCTGTGACTTCACACACCTCCATTTTATGACTTCACACACGTCTATTCTATGACTTCACACACCTCCATTCTGTGACTTTACACACCTCCATTCTGAGTTCACACACCTCAATTCTGGGACTTCACACAACTCCAATCTGTGACTTCCCCCACCTCCATTCTGTGACTTCATACACCTCCATTCTATGACTTCACACATCTCCATTCTATGATTTCACACACCTCCATTGTGACTACACACACTACCATTCTATGAGTTCACACACCTCCATTCTGACTTCACACACCTCCATTCTATGACTTCACACACCTCCATTCTGTGACTTCACACACCTCCTTTCTATGACTTCACCCAACTCCATTCTATGACTTCACACCTCCATTCTGACTTCACACACCTCCATTCTGTGACTTCAAACACCTCCATTATATGACTTCACACACCTCCATTCTATGACTTCACACACCTCCATTCTATGCCTTCACACACCTCCATTCTGTGACTTCACACACCTCCATTCTATGCCTTCACACACCTTCATTCTTACTTCACAAACATATATTCTATGACTTCCCACACCTCCTTTCTATGACTTCACCCACCTCCAATCTATGACTACACACCTCCATTTTGACTTCACACACCTCCATTCTGTGACTTCACACACCTCCATTCCATGACTTCACTCCTTCATTTTTACTTCAGAAACATTCACACACCTCCATTCTATGACTTCACAAACGTCCATTCTGTGACTTCACACATGCATTTTGACTTCACACACCTCCAATATATGACTTCAAACACCTCAATTCTGTGACTTCACACAGCTCCATTCTATGACTTCATAACGTCCATTCTGTGACTTCACACAGCTCCATTCTATGACTTCACACACCTCCATTCTATGACTTCATACACCTCCATTCTGACTTCACACACCTCCATTCTATGACTTCACACACCTCTCTTCTGATTTCACACACCTCCATTCTTTGACTTCACACACCTCCATTCAATGACTTCACACACCTACATTCTTTGACTTCACACACCTCCAATCTGACATCACATACCTCCATTCTATGATTTCACAGACCTCGAATCTATGACTTCACTCACCTGCACTCTATGACTACCCACACCTCTTTCTTTGACTTCACCCACCTCCAATCTATGACTACACACCTCCATTCTGACTTCACACACCTCCATACTGTGACTTCACACACCTCCATTCTATGACTTCACACACATCCATTCTATGACTTCACACACCTTCTTTCTTACTTCAGAAACATCCATTCTATGACTTCACACACCTCCATTCTAGGACTTCACAAACCTCCATTCTGTGACTTCACACACCTCCATTCTGACTTCACACACTTCCTTTCTATTACTTCACACACTTCCATTCTATGACTTCACACACCTCCATTGTCTGACTTCACACACTTCCATTCTGAGTTCACACACCTCTATTCTGTGATTTCACACATCTCCATTCTGTGACTTCACACACCTCCATTCTCTGACTTCACAGACTTCCATTCTATGACTTCACACACCTTCATTCTATGATTTCACACACCTCCATTCTGTGACTTCACAAAACTCCATTCTATGACCTCATACACTGTCATTCTATGATTTCACACAACTCCATTCTATGACTTCACACATCCATTTTGACTTCACACACCTCAAATATATGACTTCAAACACCTCAATTCTGTGACTTCACACACCTCCGTTCTATGATTTCAAACCGTCCATTCTGTGACTTCACACACCTCCATTTTATGACTTCACACACTTCCATTCTATGACTTCACACACCTCCATTCTGTGACTTTACACACCTCCATTCTGAGTTCACACACCTCAATTCTGGGACTTCACACACCTCCAATCTGGGACTTCCCCCACCTCCATTCTGTGAATTCACACACCTTCATTCTATGACTTCACACACCTCCATTCTATGACTTCACACATCTCCATTTTGACTACACACACTACCATTCTATGAGTTCTCACTCCTCCATTCTGACTTCACACACCTCCATTCTATGACTTCACACACCTCCATTCTATGACTTCACACACCTCCTTTCTATGACATCACCCAACTCCATTCTATGACTTCACACCTCCATTCTGACTTCACACACCTCCATTCTGTGACTTCACACACCTCCATTATATGACTTCACACACCTCCATTCTATGACTTCACACACCTCCATTCTATGCCTTCACATACCTCCATTCTGTGACTTCACACACCTCCATTCTTTGCCTTCACACACCTTCATTCTTCCTTCACAAACATATATTCTATGACTTCACACACCTCCATTCTTTGACTTCACACACCTCCATTCTATGTCTTCACACACCTCCATTCTTTGACTTCACACTCCTAAATTCTGAGTTCACACATCTCCATTCTGTGACTTCACACACCTCCATTCTGACTTCACACATCTCCATTCTATGACTTCACACACCTTCATTTTTACTTTACAAACATCCATTCTATAACTTCACACACCTCCATTTTATGACATCACACAACTCCATTCAGTGACTTCACACACCTCCATTCTATGACTTCACACACCTCCATTCTGTGACTTCACACACCTCCATTCTATGACTTCAGACACTTCCATTGTGACGTCACACACCCCCATTCTATGAGTTCACACACCTCCATTCTGACTTCACACACCTCCATTCTATGACTTCACACACCTCCATTCTGAATTCACACAGCTCCATTCTGTGCCTTCACAAAACTCTATTCTATGATTTCACACAACTCCATACTATGACTTCACACAACTCCATCTATGACTTCACAAACCTCCATTCTGACTTCACACACCTCTATTCTATGACTTCGCACACCTCCATTCTGACATCACACACCTCCATTCTATGACTTCACAGACCTCGAAACTGTTATTTCACTCACCTGCACTCTATGACTTCACACTCCTCCATTCTATGACTTCCCACACCTCCTTTCAATGACTTCACCCACCTCCAATCTATGACTACACACCTCCATTCTGTCTTCACACACCTCCATTCTGTGACTTCACACACCTCCATTCCATGACTTCACACACCTTCATTTTTACTTCAGAAACATTCACACACCTCCATTCTATGACTTCACAAACCTCCATTCTGTGACTTCACACATGCATTTTGACTTCACACACCTCCAGTATATGACTTCAAACACCTCAATTCTGTGACTTCACACAGCTCCATTCTATGACTTCATAACCTCCATTCTGTGGCTTCACACAGCTCCATTCTATGACTTCACACACTTCCATTCTATGACTTCACACACCTCAATTCTGTGCCTTTACACACCTCCATTCTGAGTTCACACACCTCCATTCTGTGACGTCACACACCTCTATTCTGTCACTTTCCACACCTCCATTCTGTGACTTCACACACCTCCATTCTATGACTTCACACACCTCCATTCTGTGACTTCACACACCTCCATTCTATGACTTCATACACTTCCATTCTGACTTCACACACCTCCATTCTATGACTTCGCACACCTCTCTTCTGATTTCACACAACTCCATTCTGTGACTTCACACACCTCCATTCAATAACTTCACACCTCCATTCTGTGACTTCACACACCTCCATTCAATAACTTCACACACCTACATTCTTTGACTTCACACACCTCCAATCTGACATCACACACCTCCATTTCATGATTTCACAGACCTCGAATCTGTGACTTCACTCACCTGCACTCTATGACTACCCACAACTCTTTCAATGACTTCACCCACCTCCAATCTATGACTACACATCTCCATTCTGACTTCACACACCTCCATTCTGTGACTTCACACACCTCCATTCTATGACTTCACACACCTCCATTCTATGACTTCACACACCTTCATTCTTACTTCAGAAACATCCATTCTATGACTTCACACACCTACATTCTATGACTTCACAAACCTCCATTCTGTGACTTCACACACCTCCATTCTGACTTCACACACTTCCATTCTATGACTTAACACACTTCCATTGTATGAATTCACACACCTCCATTCTCTGACTTCACACACATGGATTCTGTGTTGACAAACCTCTATTCTGTGATTTCACACATCTCCATTCTATGACTTCACACACCTTCATTCTATGATTTCACACACCTCCATTCTGTGAGTTCACAAACCTCCATTCTATGACCTCCCACACCCCCATTCTATGATTTCACACACCTCCATTCTATGACTTCACACATCCATTTTGACTTCACACATCTCCAATATATGACTTCAAACACCTCAATTCTGTGACTTCACACACCTCCATTCTATGATTTCAAACCATCCATTCTGTGACTTCACACACCTCCATTTTATGACTTCACACACTTCTATTCTATGACTTCACACACCTCCATTCTGTGACTTTACACACCTCCATTCTGAGTTCACACACCTCAGTTCTGGGACTTCACACACCTCCAATCTGTGACTTCCCCCACCTCCATTCTGTGACTTCACACACCTACATTCGATGACTTCACACATCTCCATTCTATGATTTCACACACCTCCATTGTGACTACACACACTACCATTCTATGAGTTCACACACGTCCATTCTGACTTCACACACCTCCATTCTATGACTTCACACACCTCCATTCTATGACTTCACACAGCTCCTTTCTATGACTTCACCCAACTCCATTCTATGACTTCACACCTCCATTCTGACTTCACACACCTCCATTCTGTGACTTCAAACACCTCCATTATATGACTTCACACACCTCCATTCTATGACTTCACACACCTCCATTCTATGCCTTCACACACCTCCATTCTGTGACTTCACACACCTCCATTCTATGCCTTCACACACCTTCATTCTTACTTCACAAACATATATTCTATGACTTCACACACCTCCATTCTATGACATCACACACCTCCATTTTATGTCTTCACACACCTCCATTCTTTGACTTCACACACCTAAATTCTGAGTTGACACATCTCCATTCTTTGACTTCACACACCTCCATTCTGACTTCACACATCTCCATTCTATGACTTCACACACCTTCATTTTTACTTTACAAACATTGATTCTATAACTTCACACACCTCCATGCTATGACTTCACACACCTCCATTCAGTGACTTCACACACCTCCACTCTATGACTTCACACTCCTCCATTCTATGACTTACCACACCTTTTTCTATGACTTCACCCACCTTCATTCTATGACTTCACACCTCCATTCTGACTTCACACACTTCCATTCAGTGACTTCACACACCTCCATTCAATGACTTCACACACCTCCATTCTATGACTTCACACACCTTCATTCTTACTTCAGAAACATATATTCTATGACCTCACTCACCTCCATCTATGACTTCACACACCTCCATTCTGTGACTTCACACACCTCCATACTGAGTTCACAATACTCCATTCGGTGACTTAACACACCTCCATTCTGACTTCACTCACGTCCATTCTATGACTTCCCCCCCCCCTCCATTCTGTGACTTCACACACCTCCATTCTGTGACTTCACACACCTCCATTCTATTACTTCACACATCTACATTCTATGACTTCACACATCCATTTTGACTTCACACACCTCCAATATATGACTTCAATCAGCTCACTTCTCTGACTTCACACACCTCCATTCTATGACTTTTAACCCGTCCATTCAGTGACTTCACACACCTCCATTCAATGACTTCACCCACCTCCATTCTATGACTTCACACACCTCCATTCTCCGACTTCACATCCCTCTAATTTGATTTCTCATACCTCCATTCTATAACTTCACAAACCTCACTTCGGTGACTTCACAATACTCCATTCTATGACTTCACACACCTCCATTCTATGTCTTCACACACCTCCATTCTTTAACTTCACACACCTAAATTCTGAGTTGACACATCTCCATTCTGTGACTTCACACACCTCCATTCTGACTTCACACATCTCCATTGTATGACTTCACACACCTTCATTTTTACTTTACAAACATTCATTCTATAACTTCACACACCTCCATGCTATGACTTCACACACCTCCATTCAGTGACTTCACACACGTCCATTCTATGACTTCACACACCTCCATTCTGTGACTTCACACACCTCCATTCTTTGACTTCACACATCCATTTTGATTTTACACACCTCCAGTATATGACTTCAAACACCTCAATTCTGTGACTTCACACACCTCCATTCTATGACATCATGCCGTCCATTCTGTGACATCACACACCTCCATTCTATGACTTCACACACTTCCATTCTATGACTTCACACACCTCCATTCTGTGACTTTACACACCTCCATTCTGGGTTCACACACCTCCATTCTGTGACTTCACACTCCTGCAATCTGTGACTTCCAACACCTCCATTCTGTGTCTTCACACACCTCCATTCTATGACTTAACACACCTTCATTCTTACTTCACAAACACCCATTCTATGACTTCACACAACTCCAGTCTATGACTTCAGACACCTCCATTCTGTGACTTTACACACCTCCATTCTATGACTTCAAACACCTCAATTGTGACTACACACACCTCCATTCTATGAGTTCAACACCTCCATTCTGACTTCACATACCTCCATTCTATGACTTCACACACCTCCATTCTGAATTCACACTGCTCAATTCTTTGACTTCACAAAATTCCATTCTGACTTCAAACACCTCCATTGTATGTATTCACACACCTCCATTCTGTGACTTCACACTCTTCCATTGTGACGTCACACACCTCCATTCTATGACTTTACACACCTCCATTCTGACTTCACAAACCTCTATTCTATGACTTCGCACACCTCCATTCTGACATCACACACCTCCAATCTATGACTTCACAGACCTCGAATCTGTGACTTCACTCACCTCCACTCTATGACTTCACACTCCTCCATTCTATGACTTCCCACACCTTCTTTCTATGACTTCACCCACCTTCATTCTATGACTTCACACCTCCATTCTGACTTCACACACTTCCATTCAGTGACTTCACACACCTCCATTCAATGACTTCACACACCTCCATTCTATGACTTCACACACCTTCATTCTTACTTCAGAAACATATATTCTATGACCTCACTCACCTCCATCTATGACTTCACACACCTCCATTCTGTGACATCACACACCTCCATACTGAGTTCACAATACTCCATTCGGTGACTTAACACACCTCCATTCTGACTTCACACACGTCAATTCTATGACTTCCCCCCCCTCCATTCTGTGACTTCACACACCTCCATTCTGTGACTTCACACACCTCCATTCTATTACTTCACACACCTACATTCTATGACTTCACACATCCATTTTGACTTCACACACCTCCAATATATGACTTCAATCAGCTCAATTCTCTGACTTCACACACCTCCATTCTATGTCTTTTAACCCGTCCATTCAGTGACTTCACACACCTCCATTCAATGACTTCACCCACCTCCATTCTATGACTTCACACACCTCCATTCTCCGACTTCACATCCCTCTAATTTGATTTCTCATACCTCCATTCTATAACTTCACAAACCTCACTTCGGTGACTTCACAATACTCCATTCTGTGACTTCACACACCTCCATTCTATGACTTCACACACCTCCATTCTGTGACTTCACACACCTCCATTCTATGACTTCACACACTTCCATTGTGACGTCACACACCTCCATTCTATGAGTTCACACACCTCCATTCTGACTTCACACACCTCCATTCTATGACTTCACACACCTCCATTCTGAATTCACACAGCTCCATTCTGTGCCTTCACAAAACTCTATTCTATGATTTCACACAACTCCATACTATGACTTTACACAACTCCATCTATGACTTCACACACCTCCATTTTGACTTCACACACCTCTATTCTATGACTTCGCACACCTCCATTCTGACATCACACACCTCCATTCTATGACTTCACAGACCTCGAATCTGTGATTTCACTCACATGCACTCTATGACTTCACACTCCTCCATTCTATGACTTCCCACACCTCCTTTCTATGACTTCACCCACCTCCAATCGATGACTACACACCTCCATTCTGATTTCACACACCTCCATTCTGTGACTTCACACACCCCCAATCTATGCGTTCACATACGTCCATTCTATGACTTCACACACCTTCATTCTTACTTCAGAAACATCCATTCCATGACTTCACTGACCTCCATTCTATGACTTCACAAACCTCCATTCTGTGACTTCACACACCTCCATTCTGAGTTCACACAACTCCATTCGTTAACTTCACACACCTCCATTCTGACTTCACACACTTCCATTCTATGACTTCACACACTTCCATTCTATGACTTCATACACCTACATTCTGAGTTCACACACCTCCATTCTCTGACTTCTCACACCTCGATTCTGTGACTTCACACAGCTCCAAACTGTGACTTCACACACTTCCATTCTATGACTTCACACACCTCCATTCTGTGACTTCACACACCTCCATTCTATGACCTCACACACCCTCATTCTATGATTTCACACACCTCCATTCTATGACTTCACACATCCATTTTGATTTTACACACCTCCAGTATATGACTTCAAACACCTCAATTCTGTGACTTCACACACCTCCGTTCTATGACTTCATACCGTCCATTCTGTGACATCACACACCTCCATTCTATGACTTCAAACACTTCCATTCTATGACTTCACACAGCTCCATTCTGTGACTTCACACACCCCCAATCTATGCGTTCACATACGTCCATTCTATGACTTCACACACCTTCATTCTTACTTCAGAAACATCCATTCCATGACTTCACTGACCTCCATTCTATGACTTCACAAACCTCCATTCTGTGACTTCACACACCTCCATTCTGAGTTCACACAACTCCATTCGTTAACTTCACACACCTCCATTCTGACTTCACACACTTCCATTCTATGACTTCACACACTTCCATTCTATGACTTCATACACCTCCATTCTGAGTTCACACACCTCCATTCTGTGACTTCTCACACCTCGATTCTGTGACTTCACACAGCTCCAAACTGTGACTTCACACACTTCCATTCTATGACTTCACACACCTCCATTCTGTGACTTCACACACCTCCATTCTATGACCTCACACACCCTCATTCTATGATTTCACACACCTCCATTCTATGACTTCACACATCCATTTTGATTTTACACACCTCCAGTATATGACTTCAAACACCTCAATTCTGTGACTTCACACACCTCCATTCTATGACTTCATACCGTCCATTCTGTGACATCACACACCTCCATTCTATGACTTCACACACTTCCATTCTATGACTTCACACACCTCCATTCTGTGACTTTACACACCTCCATTCTGGGTTCACACACCTCCATTCTGTAACTATACACTCCTGCAATCTGTGACTTCCCACACCGTCATTCTATGACTTCACACACCTCCATTCTGTGACTTCACACACCTCCATTCTATGACTTCACACACCTCCATTCTATGACTTCACACACCTCCATTCTATGACTTCACACACCTCCATTCTGTGACTTCACACACCTCCATTATATGACTTCAAACACCTCAATTGTGACTACACACACCTCTATTCTATGAGTTCAACACCTCCATTCTGACTTCAGACACCTCCATTCTATGACTTCACACACCTCCATTCTGAATTCACACAGCTCAATTCTGTGACTTCACCAAATTCCATTCTGACTTCAAACATCTCCATTGTATGTATTCACACACCTCCATTCTGTGACTTCACACACTTCCATTGTGACGTCACACACCTCCATTCTATGAGTTCACACACCTAATTTCTATGACATCACCCACCTCCATTCTATGACTTTACACCTCCATTCTGACTTCACACACCTCCATTCTGTGACTTCACACATCTCCAATCTCTGAATTCACAAACTTCCATTGTGACGTCACACACCTCCATTCTATGAGTTCACACACCTCCATTCTATGACTTCACTCACCTCCATTCTATGAATTCACACACCTCCTTTCTGAGTTGACACACCTCCATTCTATGACTTCACACACCTCCATTCTAGGACTTCACACACCTCCATTCTCCGACTTCACATCCCTCTAATTTGATTTCTCATAACTCCATTCTATAACTTCACAAACCTCCCTTCGGTGACTTCACAATACTATATTCTATGACTTCCCACATCTACATTCTATGACTTCACACACCTCAATTCTGACTCACACACCTAAATTCTGAGTTGACACATCTCCATTCTGTGACTTCACACAACTCCATTTTGACTTCACACATCTCCATTCTATGACTTCACACACCTTCATTTTTACTTTACAAACATTCATTCTATAACTTCACACACGTCCATGCTATGACTTCACACACCTCCATTCAGTGACTTCACACACCTCCATTCTACGACTTCACACACCTCCATTCTGTGACTTCACACACCTCCATTCTATGACTTCACACACTTCCATTGTGACGTCACACACATCCATTCTATGAGTTCACACACCTCCATTCTGACTTCACCCACCTCCATTCTATGACTTCACACACCTCCATTCAGTAACTTCACACACCTCCATTCTATGACTTCACACACCTCCATTCTGTGACTTCACCCACCTCCATTCTATGACTTCGCACACTTCCATTGTGACGTCACACACCTCCATTCTATGAGTTCACACACCTCCATTCTGACTTCACACACCTCCATTCTATGACTTCACACACCTCCATTCTGAATTCACACAGCTCCATTCTGTGCCTTCACAAAACTCTATTCTATGATTTCACAAACCTCCATACTATGACTTCACACAACTCCATCTATGACTTCACACACCTCCATTCTGACTACACACACCTCTATTCTATGACTTCGCACACCTCCATTCTGACATCACACACCTCCATTCTATGACTTCACAGACCTCGAATCTGTGATTTCACTCACATGCACTCTATGACTTCACAATCCTCCATTCTATGACTTCAAACACCTCCATTCTTTGACTTCACACACCTCCATTCTGTGTTCACACACCTCAATTCTGTGACTTCACACACCTTCATCTGACTTCACACACCTCCATTGTATGAATTCACACACCTCCATTCTGTGACTTCACACACATCCATTGTGACGTCACACACCTCCATTCTATGAGTTCACACACCTCCATTCTATGACTTCACACACCTCCATTCTGACTTCACAAACCTCTATTCTATGACTTCGCACACCTCCATTCTGAAATCACACACCTCCACTCTATGACTTCACACTCCTCCATTCTATGACTTCCCACACCTCCTTTCTATGACTTCACCCACCTTCATTCTATGCCTTCACACCTCCATTCTGACTTCACACACTTCCATTCAGTGACTTCACACACCTCCATTCAATGACTTCACACACCTCCATTCTATGACTTCACACAGCTTCATTCTTACTTCAGAAACATCCATTCTATGACCTCACACACCTCCATCTATGACTTCACAAACCTCCATTCTGTGACTTCACACACCTCCATACTGAGTTCACAAAACTCCATTCGGTGACTTAACACACATCCATTTTGACTTCACACACCTCCAATATCTGACTTCAAACAGCTCAATTCTCTGACTTCACACACCTCCATTCTATGACTTTAAACCCGTCCATTCAGTGACTTCACACACCGCCATTCTATGACTTCATACACCTCCATTCTATGACTTCAACCACCTCCATTCTATGACTTCACACACCTCCATTTTCCGACTTCACACCCCTATAATTTGATTTCTCATACCTCCATTCTATGACTTCTCAAACCTCCCTTCGGTGACTTCACAATACTCCATTCTATGACTTCACACATCTACATTCTATGACTTCACACACCTCAATTCTGACTCACACAACTCCATTCTGTGACTTCACAAAACTCCATTCTATGATTTCACATATCTCCATACTATGACTTCACACACCTCCATCTATGATTGCACACACCTCCATTCTGACTTCACACACCTCCATTCTGTGACTCCACACACCTCCATTCTGACTTCACACATCTCCATTGTATGACGTCACACACCTCTATTCTGTGACTGCACACACCTCTATTCTATGCCTTCACAAACTTCCATTGTGACGTCACACACCTCCATTTTATGAGTTCACACACCTCCATTCTATGACTTCACACACCTCCATTCTGACTTCACACACCTCTATTCTATGACTTCGAACACCTATATTCTGACTTCACACAGGTCCATTCTGTGACTACACACACCTCCATTCAATGACTTCACACACCTACATTCTTTGACTTCACACACCTCCAATCTGACATCACACACCTCCATTCTATGATTTCACAGACCTGAATCTGTGACATCACTCACCTGCACTCTATGACTTCACACTCCTCCATTCTATGACTTCCCACACCTCCTTTCTATGAATTCACCCACCTCCAATCTATGACAACACACCTCCGTTCTGACTTCACACACCTCCATTCTGTGACTTCACACACCTACATTCTATAACTTCACACACCTCCATTCTATGACTTCACACACCTCAATTCTGAATTCACACAGCTCCATTCAGTGACTTCACACACACCTCCATTCTATGACTTCACACACCTCCCTACTATGACTTCACACACCTCCATTCTATGACTTCACACACACTACCATTGTGACGTCACACACCTCCATTCTATGAGTTCACACACCTCCATTCTGACTTCACACACCTCCATTCTATGAGTTCACACACCTCCATTCTGAATTCACACAGCTCCATTCTGTGACTTCACAAAACTCTATTCTATGATTTCACACAACTCCATACTATGACTTCACACATCTCCATCTATGACTTCACACACCTCCATTTTGACTTCACACACCTCTATTCTATGACTTCGCACACCTCCATTCTGAAATCACACACCTCCATTCTATGACTTCAGAGACCTAGAATCTGTGATTTCACTCACATGCACTCTATGACTTCACACTCCTCCATTCTATGACTTCCCACACCTCCTTTCTATGACTTCACCCACCTCCAATCGATGACTACACACCTCCATTCTGCCTTCACACACCTCCATTCTGTGACTTCACACACCCCAATCTATGAGTTCACATACGTCCATTCTATGACTTCACACACCTTCATTCTTACTTCAGAAACATCCATTCTATGACTTCACTCACCTCCATTCTATGACTTCACAAACCTCCATTCTGTGACTTCACACACCTCCATTCTGAGTTCACACAAATCCATTCGGTGACTTCACACACCTCCATTCTGACTTCACACACCTCCATTCTATGACTTCACACACTTCCATTCTATGACTTCATACACCTCCATTCTGTGACTTCACACACCTCCATTCCGAGTTCACACACCTCCATTCTGTGACTTCTCACACCTCGATTCTGTGACTTCACGCAGCTCCAAACTGTGACTTCACACACCTCCATTCTATGACTTCACACACCTTCATTCTGTGACTTCACATACCTCCATTCTATGACCTCACACACCCTCATTCTATGATTTCACACACCTCCATTCTGTGACTTCTCACACCTCGTTTCTGTGACTTCACACAGCTCCAAACTGTGACTTCACACACCTCCATTCTATGACTTCACACACCTCCATTCTATGATTTCACACACCTCCATTATATGACTTCACACATCCATTTTGATTTTACACACCTCCAGTATATGACTTCAAACACCTCAATTCTGTGACTTCACACACCTCCATTCTATGACTTCATACCGTCCATTCTCTGACATCACACACCTCCATTCTATGACTTCATACACTTCCATTCTATGACTTCACACACCTCCATTCTGTGACTTTACACACTTCCATTCTGGGTTCACACACCTCCATTCTGTGACTTCACACTCCTGCAATCTGTGACTTCCCACACATCCATTCTGTGTCTTCACACACCTCCATTCTATGACTTAACACACCTTCATTCTTAGTTCACAAACACCTATTCTATGACTTCACACACCTCCATTCTATGACTTCACACACCTCCATTCTGTGACTTCACACACCTCCATTCTATGATTTCAAACACCTCAATTGTGACTACACACACCTCCATTCTATGAGTTCAACACCTCCATTCTGACTTCACACACCTCCATTCTATGACTTCACACACCTCCATTCTCCGACTTCACATCCCTCTAATTTGATTTCTCATACCTCCATTCTATAACTTCACAAACCTCACTTCGGTGACATCACAATACTCCATTCTATGACTTCACACATCTACATTCTATGACTTCACACACCTCAATTCTTACTCACACAACTCCATTCTGTCACTTCACAAAACTCCATTCTATGATTTCACATATCTCCATACTGTGACTTCACACACCTCCATCTATGACTTCACACATCTCCATTATGAGTTCACACACCTCCATTTTGTGACTTCACACACCTCCATTCTGACTTCACACACCTCCATTGTATGACTTCACACACCTACATTCTTTGACTTCACACACCTCCATTCTATAACTTCACACACCTAATTTCTATGACTTCACCCACATCCATTCTATGACTTTACACCTCCATTCTGACTTCACACACCTCCATTCTGTGACTTCACACACCTCCAATCTCTGAATTCACAAACGTCCATTGTGATGTCACACACCTCCATTCTATGAGTTCACACACCTCCATTCTATGACTTCACTCACCTCCATTCTATGACTTCACACACCTCCTTTCTGAGTTGACACACCTCTATTCTATGACTTCACACACCTCCAATCTGAATTCACACACCTCCATTCTATGACTTCACCCACCTCCATTCTATGACTTCACACACCTCCATTCTCCGACTTCACACCCCTCTAATTTGATTTCTCATACCTCCATTCTATGACTTCACAAACCTCCCTTCGGTGACTTCACAATATCCATTCTATGACTTCCCACATCTACATTCTATGACTTCACACACCTCAATTCTGACTCACACAACTCCATTCTGTGACTTCACAAAACTCCATTCTATGATTTCACATATCTCCATACTATGACTTCACACACCTCCATCTATGATTTCACACACCTCCATTCTGAGTTCACACACCTCCATTCTGTGACTTCACACACCTCCATTCCGGCTTCACACACCTCCATTGTATGACTTCACACACCTCCATTCTGTGACTTCACACACCTCCATTCTATGACTTCACAAACTTCCATTGTGACGTCACACACCTCCATTCTATGAGTTCACACACCTCCATTCTATGACTTCACACACCTCCATTCTGACTTCACACACCTCTATTCTATGACTTGCAACCCCTACATTCTGACTTCCCCCACCTCCATTCTATGACTTCACAGACCTCGAATCTGTGACTTCACTCACCTCCACTCTATGACTTCACACTTCTCCATTCTATGACTTCCCACACCTAATTTCTGTGACTTCACCCACCTCCATTCTATGACTTCACACCTCCATTCTGACTTCACACACCTCCATTCTATGACTTTAAACCCGTCCATTCAGTGACTTCACACACCGCCATTCTATGACTTCATACACCTCCATTCTATGACTTCAACCACCTCCATTCTATGACTTCACACACCTCCATTTTCCGACTTCACACCCCTCTAATTTGATTTCTCATACCTCCATTCTATGACTTCTCAAACCTCCCTTCGGTGACTTCACAATACTCCATTCTATGACTTCACACATCTACATTCTATGACTTCACACACCTCAATTCTGACACACACAACTCCATTCTGTGACTTCACAAAACTCCATTCTATGATTTCACATATCTCCATACTATGACTTCACACACCTCCATCTATGATTGCACACACCTCCATTCTGACTTCACACACCTCCATTCTGTGACTTCACACACCTCCATTCTGACTTCACACATCTCCATTTTATGACTTCACACACCTCTATTCTGTGACTGCACACACCTCTATTCTATGCCTTCACAAACTTCCATTGTGACGTCACACACCTCCATTTTATGAGTTCACACACCTCCATTCTATGACTTCACACACCTCCATTCTGACTTCACACACCTCTCTTCTATGACTTCGAACACCTATATTCTGACTTAACACACCTCCATTCTGTGACTACACACACCTCCATTCAATGACTTCACACACCTACATTCTTTGACTTCACACACCTCCAATCTGACATCACACACCTCCATTCTATGATTTCACAGACCTGAATCTGTGACATCACTCACCTGCACTCTATGACTTCACACTCCTCCATTCTATGACTTCCCACACCTCCTTTCTATGAATTCACCCACCTCCAATCTATGACTACACACCTCCGTTCTGACTTCACACACCTCCACTCTGTGACTTCACACACCTCGATTCTGTGACTTCACACAGCTCCAAACTGTGACTTCACACACCTCCATTCTATGACTTCACACACCTCCATTCTATGATTTCACACACCTCCATTCTATGACTTCACACATCCATTTTGATTTTACACACCTCCAGTATATGACTTCAAACACCTCAATTCTGTGACTTCACACACCTCCATTCTATGACTTCATACCGTCCATTCTCTGACATCACACACCTCCATTCTATGACTTCATACACTTCCATTCTATGACTTCACACACCTCCATTCTGTGACTTTACACACTTCCATTCTGGGTTCACACACCTCCATTCTGTGACTTCACACTCCTGCAATCTGTGACTTCCCACACATCCATTCTGTGTCTTCACACACCTCCATTCTATGACTTAACACACCTTCATTCTTAGTTCACAAACACCTATTCTATGACTTCACACACCTCCATTCTATGACTTCACACACCTCCATTCTGTGACTTCACACACCTCCATTCTATGATTTCAAACACCTCAATTGTGACTACACACACCTCCATTCTATGAGTTCAACACCTCCATTCTGACTTCACACACCTCCATTCTATGACTTCACACACCTCCATTCTGAATTCACACAGCTCAATTCTGTGACTTCACAAAATTCCATTCTGACTTCAAACACCTCCATTGTATGTATTCACACACCTCCATTCTGTGAATTCACACACTTCCATTGTGACGTCACACACCTCCATTCTATGAGTTCACACACCTCCATTCTATGACTTCACACACCTCCATTCTGACTTCACAAACCTCTATTCTATGAATTCGCACACCTCCATTCTGACACCACACACCTCCAATCTATGACTTCACAGACCTCGAATCTGTGACTTCACTCACCTCCACTCTATGACTTCACACTCCTCCATTCTATGACTTCCCACACCTCATTTCTATGACTTCACCCACCTTCTTCTTTGACTTCACACCTCCATTCTGACTTCACACACTTCCATTCAGTGACTTCACACACCTCCATTCAATGACTTCACACACCTCCATTCTATGACTTCACACACCTTCATTCTTACTTCAGAAACATATATTCTATGACCTCACTCACCTCCATCTATGACTTCACACACCTCCATTCTGTGACTTCACACACCTCCATACTGAGTTCACAAAACTCCATTTGGTGACTTAACACACCTCCATTCTGTCTTCACACACGTCCTTTCCATGACTTCACACCCTTCCATTCTGTGACTTCACACACCTCCATTCTGTGCCTTCACACACCTCCATTCTATTACTTCACACACCTACATTCTATGACTTCACACATCCATTTTGACTTCACAAACCTCCAATATATGACTTCAATCAGCTCAATTCTCTGACTTCACACACCTCCATTCTATGACTTTTAACCCGTCCATTCAGTGACTTCACACACCTCCATTCAATGACTTCACCCACCTCCATTCTATGACTTCACACACCTCCATTCTCCGACTTCACATCCCTCTAATTTGATTTCTCATACCTCCATTCTATAACTTCACAAACCTCATTTCGGTGACTTCACAATACTCCATTCTATGACTTCACACATCTACATTCTATGACTTCACACACCTCAATTCTTACTCACACAACTCCATTCTGTCACTTCACAAAACTCCATTCTATGATTTCACATATCTCCATACTATGACTTCACACACCTCCATCTATGACTTCACACATCTCCATTATGAGTTCACACACCTCCATTTTGTGACTTCACACACCTCCATTCTGACTTCACACACCTCCATTGTATGACTTCACACACCTACATTCTTTGACTTCACACACCTCCATTCTATGACTTCACACACCTAATTTCTATGACTTCACCCACATCCATTCTATGACTTTACACCTCCATTCTGACTTCACACACCTCCATTCTGTGACTTCACACACCTCCATTCTCTGAATTCACAAACTTCCATTGTGATGTCACACACCTCCATTCTATGAGTTCACACACCTCCATTCTATGACTTCACTCACCTCCATTCTATGACTTCACACACCTCCTTTCTGAGTTGACACACCTCCATTCTATGACTTCACACACCTCCAATCTGAATTCACACACCTCCATTCTATGACTTCACCCACCTCCATTCTATGACTTCACACACCTCCATTCTCCGACTTCACACCCCTCTAATTTGATTTCTCATACCTCCATTCTATGACTTCACAAACCTCCCTTCGGTGACTTCTCAATACTCCATTCTATGACTTCCCACATCTACATTCTATGACTTCACACACCTCAATTCTGACTCACACAACTCCATTCTGTGACTTCACAAAACTCCATTCTATGATTTCACATATCTCCATACTATGACTTCACACACCTCCATCTATGATTCCACACACCTCCATTCTGAGTTCACACACCTCCATTCTGTGACTTCACACACCTCCATTCCAGCTTCACACACCTCCATTGTATGACTTCACACACCTCCATTCTGTGACTTCACACACCTCCATTCTATGACTTCACAAACTTCCATTGTGACGTCACACACCTCCATTCTATGAGTTCACACACCTCCATTCTATGACTTCACACACCTCCATTCTGACTTCACACACCTCTATTCTATGACTTGCAACCCCTACATTCTGACTTCCCCCACCTCCATTCTATGACTTCACAGACCTCGAATCTGTGACTTCACTCACCTCCACTCTATGACTTCACACTTCTCCATTCTATGACTTCCCACACCTAATTTCTGTGACTTCACCCACCTCCATCTATGACTTCACACCTCCATTCTGACTTAACACACCTCCATTCTATGACTTCACACACCTCCATTCTGTGAATGCACACATCTCAACTCTGTGTCTTTACACACCTCCATTTTGCGAATTCATACCCCTCCATTCTGAGATTTCACACACCTCCATTCTATGACTTCGCACACCTCCATTCTATGACTTCACAAACATCCATTGTGACTTCACACACGTCCATTTTGTGACTTCACACACCTCCATCCTATATCATCACAGACCTCCATTCTATGACGTCACACACTTCCATTCTATGACTTCACACAGCTCCAGTCTATGACTTCACAAACCTCCATTCTATGACTTCACACACCTGCACTCTGACTTCACACACCTCCATTCTATGACTTCATACACCTCCCTTCTATGACTTCATACACCAACATTCTATGACTTCACACACCTCCATTCTGTGACTTCACAAATCTCCATTCTGACTTCACTCTCCTCCATTCTATGACTTCACACACCTCCATTCTTTGACTTCACACATCTCCTTTTGTAACTTCCCACACTTCCAATGTTTGACTTCACAAACCTCCATTCTATGACTTCACACAACTCCATTCTATGAGTTCACACACCTCCATTCAATGACTTCACACACCTACATTCTTTGACTTCACACACCTCCAATCTGACATCACACACCTCCATTCTATGATTTCACAGACCTGAATCTGTGACATCACTCACCTGCACTCTATGACTTCACACTCCTCCATTCTATGACTTCCCACACCTCCTTTCTATGAATTCACCCACCTCCAATCTATGACAACACACCTCCGTTCTGACTTCACACACCTCCATTCTGTGACTTCACACACCTACATTCTATAACTTCACACACCTCCATTCTATGACTTCACACACCTCAATTCTGAATTCACACAGCTCCATTCAGTGACTTCACACACACCTCCATTCTATGACTTCACACACCTCCCTACTATGACTTCACACACCTCCATTCTATGACTTCACACACACTACCATTGTGACGTCACACACCTCCATTCTATGAGTTCACACACCTCCATTCTGACTTCACACACCTCCATTCTATGAGTTCACACACCTCCATTCTGAATTCACACAGCTCCATTCTGTGACTTCACAAAACTCTATTCTATGATTTCACACAACTCCATACTATGACTTCACACATCTCCATCTATGACTTCACACACCTCCATTTTGACTTCACACACCTCTATTCTATGACTTCGCACACCTCCATTCTGAAATCACACACCTCCATTCTATGACTTCAGAGACCTAGAATCTGTGATTTCACTCACATGCACTCTATGACTTCACACTCCTCCATTCTATGACTTCCCACACCTCCTTTCTATGACTTCACCCACCTCCAATCGATGACTACACACCTCCATTCTGCCTTCACACACCTCCATTCTGTGACTTCACACACCCCAATCTATGAGTTCACATACGTCCATTCTATGACTTCACACACCTTCATTCTTACTTCAGAAACATCCATTCTATGACTTCACTCACCTCCATTCTATGACTTCACAAACCTCCATTCTGTGACTTCACACACCTCCATTCTGAGTTCACACAAATCCATTCGGTGACTTCACACACCTCCATTCTGACTTCACACACCTCCATTCTATGACTTCACACACTTCCATTCTATGACTTCATACACCTCCATTCTGTGACTTCACACACCTCCATTCCGAGTTCACACACCTCCATTCTGTGACTTCTCACACCTCGATTCTGTGACTTCACACAGCTCCAAACTGTGACTTCACACACCTCCATTCTATGACTTCACACACCTTCATTCTGTGACTTCACATACCTCCATTCTATGACCTCACACACCCTCATTCTATGATTTCACACACCTCCATTCTGTGACTTCTCACACCTCGTTTCTGTGACTTCACACAGCTCCAAACTGTGACTTCACACACCTCCATTCTATGACTTCACACACCTCCATTCTATGATTTCACACACCTCCATTATATGACTTCACACATCCATTTTGATTTTACACACCTCCAGTATATGACTTCAAACACCTCAATTCTGTGACTTCACACACCTCCATTCTATGACTTCATACCGTCCATTCTCTGACATCACACACCTCCATTCTATGACTTCATACACTTCCATTCTATGACTTCACACACCTCCATTCTGTGACTTTACACACTTCCATTCTGGGTTCACACACCTCCATTCTGTGACTTCACACTCCTGCAATCTGTGACTTCCCACACATCCATTCTGTGTCTTCACACACCTCCATTCTATGACTTAACACACCTTCATTCTTAGTTCACAAACACCTATTCTATGACTTCACACACCTCCATTCTATGACTTCACACACCTCCATTCTGTGACTTCACACACCTCCATTCTATGATTTCAAACACCTCAATTGTGACTACACACACCTCCATTCTATGAGTTCAACACCTCCATTCTGACTTCACACACCTCCATTCTATGACTTCACACACCTCCATTCTGAATTCACACAGCTCAATTCTGTGACTTCACAAAATTCCATTCTGACTTCAAACACCTCCATTGTATGTATTCACACACCTCCATTCTGTGAATTCACACACTTCCATTGTGACGTCACACACCTCCATTCTATGAGTTCACACACCTCCATTCTATGACTTCACACACCTCCATTCTGACTTCACAAACCTCTATTCTATGAATTCGCACACCTCCATTCTGACACCACACACCTCCAATCTATGACTTCACAGACCTCGAATCTGTGACTTCACTCACCTCCACTCTATGACTTCACACTCCTCCATTCTATGACTTCCCACACCTCCTTTCTATGACTTCACCCACCTTCTTCTTTGACTTCACACCTCCATTCTGACTTCACACACTTCCATTCAGTGACTTCACACACCTCCATTCAATGACTTCACACACCTCCATTCTATGACTTCACACACCTTCATTCTTACTTCAGAAACATATATTCTATGACCTCACTCACCTCCATCTATGACTTCACACACCTCCATTCTGTGACTTCACACACCTCCATACTGAGTTCACAAAACTCCATTTGGTGACTTAACACACCTCCATTCTGACTTCACACACGTCCTTTCCATGACTTCAAACACCTCAATTCTGTGACTTCACACACCTCCATTCTATGACTTCAAACCGTCCATTCTGTGACTTCACACACCTCCATTCTATGACTTCACTCACCTCCATTCTGAGTTCATACACCTCCATTCTGTGACGTCACACACCTCTATTCTCTGACTTCCCAGAGCTCCATTCTGTGACTTCACACACCTCCAGTCTATGACTTCACACACCTCTATTCTGACTTCACACACCTCCATTCTATGACTTCATACACCTCCATTCTGTCTTCACACATCTCCATTCTATGACTTCGCACACCTCTCTTCTGATTTCACACTTCTCCATTCTGTGACTTCCCTCACCTCCATTCAATGACTTCACACACCTACATTCTTTGACTTCACACACCTCCAATCTGACCTCGCACACCCTCATTCTATGATTTCACACACCTCCATTCTAAGACTTCACACATCCATTTTGATTTCACACACCTCCAATATATGACTTCAAACACCTCAATTCTGTGACTTCACACACCTCCATTCTATGACTTCATACCGTCCATTCCGTGACTTCACACACCTCCATTCTATGACTTCACACTTCCATTCTATGACTTCACACACCTCCATTCTGTGACTTTACACACCTCCATTCTGAGTACACACCTCAATTCTGGGACTTCACACACCTCCAATCTGTGACTTCCCACACCTCCATTCTGTGACTTCACACACCTCCATTCTATGACTTCACACACCTGCATTCTATGACTTCAAACATCCATTCTGACTTCAAACACCTCCATTCTGAGACTTCACACACCTCCATTCTGTGACTTCACACACCTCCATTCTATGCCTTCACACACCTTCATTCTTACTTCACAAACATACATTCTATGACTTCACACTCCTCCATTCTATGACTTCAAACACCTCCATTCTTTGACTTCACACACCTCCATTCTGTGTTCACACACCTCAATTCTGTGACTTCACACACCTCCATTCTGACTTCACACAACTCCATTCTATGACTACACACCTCCATTCTATGTCTTCACACACCTCCATTCTTTGACTTCACACACCTAAATTCTGACTTGACACATCTCCATTCTGTGACTACACACACCTCCATTCTGACTTCACACATCTCCATTCTATGACTTCACACACCTTCCTTTTTACTTTACAAACATCCATTCTATAACTTCACACACCTCCATTCTATGACTTCACAGACCTCCATTCAGTGACTTCACACACCTCCATTCTATGACTTCACACACCTACATTCTGTGACTTCACACACTTCCATTCTATGACTTCGCACACTTCCATTGTGACGTCACACACCTCCATTCTATGAGTTCACACACCTCCATTCTGACTTCACACACCTCCATTCTATGACTTCACACACCTCCATTCTGAATTCACACAGCTCCATTCTGTGCTTTCACAAAACTCTATTCTATGATTTCACAAACCTCCATACTATGACTTCACACAACTCCATCTATGACTTCACACACCTCCATTCTGTCTACACACACCTCTATTCTATGACTTCGCACACCTCCATTCTGACATCACACACCTCCATTCTATGACTTCACAGACCTCGAATCTGTGATTTCACTCACATGCACTCTATGACTTCACAATCCTCCATTCTATGACTTCAAACACCTCCATTCTTTGACTTCACACACGTCCATTCTGTGTTCACACACCTCAATTCTGTGACTTCACACACCTCCACTCTGACTTCACACACCTCCATTCCATGACTTCCCACACCTCCTTTCTATGACTTCACCCACCTCCAGTCGATGACTACACACCTCCATTCTGACTTCACACACCTCCATTCTGTGACTTCACACACCCCCATTCTATGAGTTCACATACCTCCATTCTATGACTTCACACACCTTCATTCTTACTTCAGAAACATCCATTCTATGACTTCACACACCTCCATTCTATGACTTCACAAACCTCCATTCTATGACTTCACACCACTTCATTCTTACTTCACACACCTCCATTCTATGACTTCACACACCACCATTCTATGACTTCACACACCTCCATTCTGAGTTCACACACCTCAATTTCTGGGACTTCACAGACCTCCAATCTGTGACTTCCCACACCTCCATTCTCTGACTTCACACAACTCCATTCTATGACTTCACACACCTCCATTCTATGACTTAACACACGTCCATTCTGTGACTTCACACACCTCCATTCTATGACTTCACACACCTCCATTGTGACTACACACACAACCATTCTATGAGTTCACACACCTCCATTCTGACTTCACACACCTCCATTCTATGACTACACACACATCCATTTTATGACTTCACACACCTCCTTTCTATGACTTCACCCAACTCCATTCTATGACTTCACACCTCCATTCTGACTTCACACACCTCCATTCTGTGACTTCACACAACTCCATTCTGAGTTCACACACCTCTATTCTGTGATTTCACACACCTTCCATCTGTGACTTCACACACCTCCATTCAGTGACTTCACACACCTCCATTCTATGACTTCACACACCTCCATTCTGTGACTTTACACAGCTCCATTCTATGACTTCACACACTACCATTGTGATGTCACACACCTCCATTCTATGAGTTCACACACCTCCATTCTGACTTCACACACCTCCATTCTGTGACTTCACACACCTCCATTCTATGACTTCACACACTTCAATTCTATTACTTCATACACTTCCATTTTGTGACTTCGCACACCTCTTTTCTATGACTTCACCCAACTCCATTCTGTGAATGCACACATCTCAACTCTGTGTCTTTACACACCTCCATTTTGCGAATTCATACCCCTCCATTCTGAGATTTCACACACCTCCATTCTTTGACTTCACACACCTCCATTCTATGACGTCACACACTTCCATTCTATGACTTCACACAGCTCCAGTCTATGACTTCACAAACCTCCATTCTATGACTTCACACACCTGCACTCTGACTTCACACACCTCCATTCTATGACTTCATACACCTCCCTTCTATGACTTCATACACCAACATTCTATGACTTCACACACCTCCATTCTGTGACTTCACAAATCTCCATTCTGACTTCACTCTCCTCCATTCTATGACTTCACACACCTCCATTCTTTGACTTCACACATCTCCTTTTGTAACTTCCCACACTTCCAATGTTTGACTTCACAAACCTCCATTCTATCACTTCACACAACTCCATTCTATGAGTTCACACACCTCCATTCTTTGACTTCACACACCTCCATTTTGACTTCACACACCTACATTCTGTGACTTCACACAACTCCATTTGTGACTTCACACACCACAATTTTGACTTCACACACCTCCATTCTGTGAATTCACACACCTCCATTCTATGACTTCACACACCTCCATTCTATGACTTCACACACCTACATTGTGACTTCACACACCTCCATTCTATGAGTTCACACACCTGCATTGTGACTTCACACACCTCCATTCTATGAAATCACACACCTCCATTCTATGACTTCACAGACCTACTTTATGAGTTGACACACCTCCATTCTATGACTTCACACACCTCCAATCTGAATTCACACACCTCCATTCTGTGACTTCACACACCTCCATTCCATGTGTTTACACACTTCCATTTTGACTTCACACACCTCCATTCTATGACTTCACACAGCTAAATTCTGACTTCACACACCTCAATTATATGACTTCACACACCTCCATTCTATGACTTCACACACCTCCATTCTATGACTTCACACACCTGCATTGCGTCTTCACACACCTCCATTCTATGACTTCACACACCTCCATTCTGACCTCACACACCTCCATTCTGACTTCACACACCTAAATTCTGTGACTTCACACACCTCCATTCTATGATTTCACACACCTCCATTCTATGACTTCACTCACCTCCATTCTATGACTTCACACACCTCCTTTCTGAGTTGACACACCTCCATTCTATGACTTCACACACCTCCACTCTGTGACTTCACACACCTTCATTCTGCGAATTCACACACCTCCATTCTATGATTTCACACACCTCCATTCTATGACTTCACACACCTCCATTCTTTGACTTCACACACCTCCATTCTATGACTTCACACACCTACATTCTATGACATCACACACCTCCATTCTATGACTTCACACACTTCCATTCTATGACTTCACACACCTCCACTCTGTGACTTCACACATCTCCACTCTGTGACTTTACACACCTCCATTCTGCGAATTCACAAACCTCCATTCTGTGATTTCACACACCTCCATTCTATGACTTCACACACCTCCATTCTATGACTTCACACACCTGCATTTTGTCTTCACACACCTCCATTCTATGACTTCACACACCTCCATTCTGACCTCACACACCTCCATTCTATGACTTCACTCACCTCCATTCTATGACTTCACACACCTCCTTTCTGAGTTGACACACCTCCATTCTATGACTTCACACACCTCCACTCTGTGACTTCACACACCTCCATTCTGCGAATTCACACACCTCCATTCTGTGATTTCACACACCTCCATTCTATGACTTCACACACCTCCATTCTTTGACTTCACACACCTCCATTCTATGACTTCACACACCTCCATTGTAACTTCACACACCTCCATTCTCTGACTTCACACACCTCCATTCCGTGACTTCACACACCTCCATTCTATGACTTCACAAACCTGCATTCTATGACATCACACACCTCCATTCTATGACTTCACACACTTCCATTCTATGACTTCACACACTTCCATTCTATGACTTCACACACCTCCATTCTATGACTTCACACACCTGCATTCTGACTTCACACACCTCCATTCTATGACTTCATACACCTCCATTCTATGACTTCATACACCAATATTCTAGGACTTCACACACCTCCATTCTATGACTTCACAAATCTCCATTCTGACTTCACACTCCTCCATTCTATGACTTCACACACCTCCATTCTATGACTTCACACATCTCCTTTCTGTAACTTCACACACTTCCAATGTTTGACTTCACAAACATCCATTCCATGACTTCACACACCTCCATTCCATGAGTTCACACACCGCCATTTTTGACTTCACACATCTCCATTTTGACTTCACACACCTCCATTCTGTGAATTCACACACCTCCATTCTATGACTTCACACATTTCCATTCTATTACTTCACACACTTCCATTCTGTGACTTCACACACCTCCTTTCTGAGTTCACACACCTCCAATTTTGACTTCACACACCTCCAATATATGACCTCAAACACCTCAATTCCCTGACTTCACACACCTTCATTCTATGACTTCATACCCGTCCATTCTGTGACTTCACAGACCTCCATTCTATGACTTCATACACCTCCGTTCTATGACTCACCCACCTCCATTATATGACTTCACACACCTCCATTCTCCGACTTCACACCCCTCCAATTTGACTTCACATACCTCCATTCTATGACTTCACAAACCTCCCTTCGGTGGCTTCACAATCCTCCATTCTATGACTTAACACATCTGCATTCTATGACTTCACTCACCTGAATTCTGACTCACACAGCTCCATTCTGTGACTTCACAAAACTCCATTCTATGATTTCACACATCTCCATACTATGACTTCACACACCTCCATTCTATGACTTCACAAACCTCCATTCTATGACTTCACACACCTCCATTCTATGAGTTCACACACCTCCATTCTGACTTCACACACCTCCATTCTATGACTTCACACAGCTCCTTTCTGACTACACACACCTCCATTCTATGACTTTGCACACCTCTATTCTGACTTCACACACCTCCATTCTGTGACTTTACAAACCTCCTTTCTATGACTTCACCCATCTCCACTCTGTGAATGCACACATTTCCACTCTGTGTCTTTACACACCTCCATTTTGCGAATTCATACCCCTCCATTCTGAGATTTCACACACCTCCATTCTATGACTTCACACACCACCATTCTATTACTTCACAAACCCCCATTGTGACTTCACACACGTCCATTCTGTGACTTCACACACCTCCATTCTATGACATCACACACCTCCATTCTATGACTTCACACACTTCCATTCTATGACTTCACACAGCTCCATTCTAGGACTTCACACACCTCCTTTCTGTGACTTCACACACCTCCATTCTATGAGTTCACACATCTCCATTCTATGACTTCACACACCTCCATTCTATGACTTCACAAACCTCCATTCTATGACTTCACACACCTCCATTCTATGACTTCACACACCTCAATTCTATGATTTCACACACCTCCATTCTAGGACTTCACACACCTCCTTTCTGTGACTTCACACACCTCCATTCTATGAGTTCACACACGTCCATTCTGACTTCACACACCTCCATTCTATGACTTCACAAAGCTCCATTCTGACTTCACACACCTCCATTCTATGACTTTGCACACCTCTAATCTGACTTCACACACCTCCATTCCGTGACTTCACAAACCTACATTCTATGACATCACACACCTCCATTCTGTGACTTCACACACTTCCATTCTATGACTTCACACACCTCCATTCAATGACTTCCACACCTCCATTCTATGACTTCACACACCTGCATTCTGACTTCACACACCTCCATTCTATGACTTCATACACCTCCATTCTATGACTTCATACACCTCCATTCTATGACTTCATACACCAATATTCTAGGACTTCACACACCTCCATTGTATGACTTCACAAATCTCCATTCTGACTTCACACTCCTCCATTCTGTGACTTAACACACCTCAATTCTGTAACTTCACACACTTCCAATGTTTGACTTCACAAACCTTCATTCCATGACTTCACACACCTCCATTCCATGAGTTCACACACCGCCATTTTTGACTTCACACACCTCCATTTTGACTTCACACACCTACATTCTGTGACTTCACACACCTCCATTTGTGACTTCACACACCTCCATTTTGACTTCACACACCTCCATTCTGTGACTTCACACACCTCCATTCTATGACTTCACACACTTCAATTCTATTACTTCACACACTTCCATTCTGTGACTTCACACACCTCCTTTCTATGACTTCACCCAACTCCACTCTGCGAATGCACACATCTCCACTCTGTGTCTTTACACACCTCCATTTTGCGAATTCGTACCCCTCCATTCTGAGATTTCACACACCTCCATTCTATGACTTCACACACCTCCATTCTATGACTTCACAAACCTCCATTGTGACTTCACACACGTCCATTTTGTGACTTCACACACCTCCATTCTATATCATCACAGACCTCCATTCTATGACTTCACACACTTCCATTCTATGACTTCACACAGCTCCAGTCTATGACTTCACAAACCTCCATTTTATCACTTCACACACCTGCACTCTGACTTCACACACCTCCATTCTATTACTTCATACACCTCCCTTCTATGACTTCATACACCAACCTTCTATGACTTCACACACCTCCATTCTGTGACTTCACAAATCTCCATTCTGACTTCACTCTCCTCCATTCTATGACTTCACACACCTACATTCTATGACTTCACACATCTCCTTTTGTAACTTCCCACACTTCCAATGTTTGACTTCACAAACCTCCATTCCATGACTTCACACACCTCCATTCTATGAGTTCACACACCTCCATTCTTTCACTTCACACTTCACACACCTACATTCTGTGACTTCACACACCTCCATTTGTGACTTCACACACCACCATTTTGACTTCACACACCTCCATTCTTTGAATTCACACACCTCCATTCTATAACTTCACACACCTCCATTCTATGACTTCACACACCTACATTGTGACTTCACACACCTCCATTCTATGATTTCACACACCTCCATTCTGTGACTTCACACACCTCCATTCTATGACTTTACAGACCTACTTTATGAGTTGACACACCTCCATTCTATGACTTCACACACCTCCAATCTGAATTCACACACCTCCATTCTGTGACTTCACACACCTCCATTCCATGAGTTTACACACTTCCATTTTGAATTCACACACCTCCATTCTATGACTTCACACAGCTCCATTCTGACTTCACACACCTCAATTATATGACTTTACACACCTCTATTCTGACTTCACACACCTCCATTCTATGACTTCACAAACCTGCCTTCTATGACTTCACACACCTCCACTCTGTGACTTCACACATCTCCACTCTGTGACTTTACACACCTCCATTCTGCGAATTCACACACCTCCATTCTGTGATTTCACAGACCTCCATTCTATGACTTCACACACCTCCATTCTTTGACTTCACACACCTCCATTCTATGACTTCACACACCTCCATTCTATGACTTCACACACCTCCATTCTATGACTTCACACACCTGCATTCTGACTTCACACACCTCCATTCTATGACTTCATACACCTACATTCTATGACTTCATACACCAATATTCTAGGACTTCACACACCGCCATTCTATGACTTCACAAATCTCCATTCTGACTTCACACTCCTCCATTCTATGACTTCACACACATCCATTCTGTAACTTCACACACTTCCAATGTTTGACTTCAGAAACCTCCATTCCATGACTTCACACACCTCCAATCCATGAGTTCACACACCTCCATTTTTGACTTCACACACCTCCATTTTGACTTCACACACCTACATTCTGTGACTTCACACACCTCCATTTGTGACTTCACACACCTCCATTTTGACTTCACACACCTCCATTCTGTGACTTCACACACCTCTATTCTATGACTTCACACACTTCAATTCTATTACTTCACACACTTCCATTCTGTGACTTCACACACCTCCTTTCTATGATTTCACCCAACTCCAATCTGTGAATGCACACATCTCCGCTCTGTGTCTTTACACACCTCCATTTTGCGAATTCATACCCCTCCATTCTGAGATTTCACACACCTCCATTCTATGACTTCACACACCTCCATTCTATGACTTCACAAACCTCCATTGTGACTTCACACACGTCCATTTTGTGACTTCACACACCTCCATTCTATATCATCACAGACCTCCATTCTATGACTTCACACACTTCCATTCTATGACTTCACACAGCTCCATTCTATGACTTCACACACCTGCACTCTGACTTCACACACCTCCATTCTATGACTTCATACACCTCACTTCTATGACTTCATACACCAACCTTCTATGACTTCACACACCTCCATTCTGTGACTTCACAAATCTACATTCTGACTTCACTCTCCTCCATTCTATGACTTCACACACCTCCATTCTATGACTTCACACATCTCCTTTTGTAACTTCCCACACTTCCAATGTTTGACTTCACAAACCTCCATTCTATGACTTCACACACCTCCATTCTATGAGTTCACACACCTCCATTCTTTGACTTCACACTTCACACACCTACATTCTGTGACTTCACACACCTCCATTTGTGACTTCACAAACCACCATTTTGACTTCACACACCTCCATTCTGTGAATTCACACACCTCCATTCTATGACTTCACACACCTCCATTCTATGACTTCACACATCTACATGGTGACTTCACACACCTCCATTCTATGAGTTCACACACCTGCATTGTGACTTCACACACCTCCATTCTATGACTTCACACATCTCCATCCTGTCCTCACACACCTCCATACTGACTTCACACACCTAAATTCTGTGACTTCACACACCTCCATTCTATGATTTCACACACCTCCGTTCTATGACTTCACACACCTCCATTCTATGACTTCACAGACCTACTTTATGAGTTGACACACCTCCATTCTATGATTTCACACACCTCCAATCTGAATTCACACACCTCCATTCTGTGACTTCACACACCTCCATTCCATGAGTTTACACACTTCCATTTTGACTTCACACACCTCCATTCTATGACTTTACACAGCTCCATTCTGACTTCACACACCTCAATTATATGACTTTACACACCTCTCTTCTGACTTCACACACCTCCATTCTATGACTTCACAAACCTCCCTTCTATGACTTCACACACCTCCACTCTGTGACTTCACATATCTCCACTCTGTGACTTTACACACCTCCATTCTGCGAATTCACACACCTCCATTCTGTGATTTCACAGACCTCCATTCTATGACTTCACACACCTCCATTCTTTGACTTCACACACCTCCATTCTATGACTTCACACAGCTCCATTGTAACTTCACACACCTCCATTCTGTGACTTCACACACCTCCCTTCCGTGACTTCACACACCTCCAATATATGACTTCACACACCTCCATTCTATGACTTCACACACCTGCATTCTGACTTCACACACCTCCATTCTATGACTTCATACACCTCCATTCTATGACTTCATACACCAATATTCTAGGACTTCACACACCTCCATTCTATGACTTCACAAATCTCCATTCTGACTTCACACTCCTCCATTCTATGATTTCACACACCTCCATTCTTTGACTTCACACATCGCCTTTCTGTAACTTCACACACTTCCAATGTTTGACTTCACAAACCTCCATTCCATGACTTCACACACCTCCATTCCATGAGCTCACACACCGTCATTTTTGACTTCACACACCTACATTCTGTGACTTCACACACCTCCATTTTTGACTTCACACACCTCCATTTTGACTTCACACACCTCCATTCTGTAACTTCACACACCTCCATTCTATGACTTCACACACTTCAATTATATTTCTTCACACACTTCCATTCTGTGACTACACACCCCTCCTTTCTGAGTTCACACACCTCCATTGTTTGACTTCACACACCTCCAATATATGACCTCAAACACCTCAATTCTCTGACTTCACACACCTTCATTCTATGACTTCATACCCGTCCATTCTGTGACTTCACAGACCTCCATTCTATGACTCCATACACCTCCGTTCTATGACTTCACACACCTCCATTCTATGACTTCACACACCTCCATTCTCTGACTTCACACCCCTCCAATTTGACTTCACATACCTCCATTCTATGACTTCATAAACCTCCCATCGGTGACTTCACAATCCTCCATTCTATGACTTCACACATCTGCATTCTATGACTTCACACACCTGAATTCTGACTCACACAGCTCCATTCTGTGACTTCACAAAACTCCATTCTATGATTTCACACATCTCCATACTATGACTTCACACACCTCCATTCTATGACTTCACAAACCTCCATTCTATGACTTCACACACCTCCATTCTATGACTTCACACACCTCCATTCTATGATTTCACACACCTCCATTCTATGACTTCACACACCTCCATTCTGTGACTTCACACACCTCCATTCTATGAGTTCACACACCTCCATTTTGACTTCACACACCTCCATTCTATGACTTCACACAGCTCCATTCTGACTACACACACCTCCATTCTATGACTTCACACACCTCCATTCTGTGACTTCACACACCTCCATTCCATGAGTTTACACACTTCCATTTTGAATTCACACACCTCCATTCTATGACTTCACATAGCTCCATTCTGACTTCACACACCTCAATTATATGACTTTACACACCTCTATTCTGACTTCACACACCTCCATTCTATGACTTCACAAACCTGCCTTCTATGACTTCACACACCTCCACTCTGTGACTTCACACATCTCCACTCTGTGACTTTACACACCTCCATTCTGCGAATTCACACACCTCCATTCTGTGATTTCACAGACCTCCATTCTATGACTTCACACACCTCCATTCTTTGACTTCACACACCTCCATTCTATGACTTCACACACCTCCATTCTATGACTTCACACACCTCCATTCTATGACTTCACACACCTGCATTCTGACTTCACACACCTCCATTCTATGACTTCATACACCTACATTCTATGACTTCATACACCAATATTCTAGGACTTCACACACCGCCATTCTATGACTTCACAAATCTCCATTCTGACTTCACACTCCTCCATTCTATGACTTCACACACATCCATTCTGTAACTTCACACACTTCCAATGTTTGACTTCAGAAACCTCCATTCCATGACTTCACACACCTCCAATCCATGAGTTCACACACCACCATTTTTGACTTCACACACCTCCATTTTGACTTCACACACCTACATTCTGTGACTTCACACACCTCCATTTGTGACTTCACACACCTCCATTTTGACTTCACACACCTCCATTCTGTGACTTCACACACCTCTATTCTATGACTTCACACACTTCAATTCTATTACTTCACACACTTCCATTCTGTGACTTCACACACCTCCTTTCTATGACTTCACCCAACTCCAATCTGTGAATGCACACATCTCCACTCTGTGTCTTTACACACCTCCATTTTGCGAATTCATACCCCTCCATTCTGAGATTTCACACACCTCCATTCTATGACTTCACACACCTCCATTCTATGACTTCACAAACCTCCATTTTGACTTCACACACGTCCATTTTGTGACTTCACACACCTCCATTCTATATCATCACAGACCTCCATTCTATGACTTCACACACTTCCATTCTATGACTTCACACAGCTCCATTCTATGACTTCACACACCTGCACTCTGACTTCACACACCTCCATTCTATGACTTCATACACCTCACTTCTATGACTTCATACACCAACCTTCTATGACTTCACACACCTCCATTCTGTGACTTCACAAATCTACATTCTGACTTCACTCTCCTCCATTCTATGACTTCACACACCTCCATTCTATGACTTCACACATCTCCTTTTGTAACTTCCCACACTTCCAATGTTTGACTTCACAAACCTCCATTCTATGACTTCACACACCTCCATTCTATGAGTTCACACACCTCCATTCTTTGACTTCACACTTCACACACCTACATTCTGTGACTTCACACACCTCCATTTGTGACTTCACAAACCACCATTTTGACTTCACACACCTCCATTCTGTGAATTCACACACCTCCATTCTATGACTTCACACACCTCCATTCTATGACTTCACACATCTACATGGTGACTTCACACACCTCCATTCTATGAGTTCACACACCTGCATTGTGACTTCACACACCTCCATTCTATGACTTCACACATTTCCATCCTGTCCTCACACACCTCCATACTGACTTCACACACCTAAATTCTGTGACTTCACACACCTCCATTCTATGATTTCACACACCTCCGTTCTATGACTTCACACACCTCCATTCTATGACTTCACAGACCTACTTTATGAGTTGACACACCTCCATTCTATGATTTCACACACCTCCAATCTGAATTCACACACCTCCATTCTGTGACTTCACACACCTCCATTCCATGAGTTTACACACTTCCATTTTGACTTCACACACCTCCATTCTATGACTTTACACAGCTCCATTCTGACTTCACACACCTCAATTATATGACTTTACACACCTCTCTTCTGACTTCACACACCTCCATTCTATGACTTCACAAACCTCCCTTCTATGACTTCACACACCTCCACTCTGTGACTTCACATATCTCCACTCTGTGACTTTACACACCTCCATTCTGCGAATTCACACACCTCCATTCTGTGATTTCACAGACCTCCATTCTATGACTTCACACACCTCCATTCTTTGACTTCACACACCTCCATTCTATGACTTCACACAGCTCCATTGTAACTTCACACACCTCCATTCTGTGACTTCACACACCTCCCTTCCGTGACTTCACACACCTCCAATATATGACTTCACACACCTCCATTCTATGACTTCACACACCTGCATTCTGACTTCACACACCTCCATTCTATGACTTCATACACCTCCATTCTATGACTTCATACACCAATATTCTAGGACTTCACACACCTCCATTCTATGACTTCACAAATCTCCATTCTGACTTCACACTCCTCCATTCTATGATTTCACACACCTCCATTCTTTGACTTCACACATCGCCTTTCTGTAACTTCACACACTTCCAATGTTTGACTTCACAAACCTCCATTCCATGACTTCACACACCTCCATTCCATGAGCTCACACACCGTCATTTTTGACTTCACACACCTACATTCTGTGACTTCACACACCTCCATTTTTGACTTCACACACCTCCATTTTGACTTCACACACCTCCATTCTGTAACTTCACACTCCTCCATTCTATGACTTCACACACTTCAATTATATTTCTTCACACACTTCCATTCTGTGACTACACACCCCTCCTTTCTGAGTTCACACACCTCCATTGTTTGACTTCACACACCTCCAATATATGACCTCAAACACCTCAATTCTCTGACTTCACACACCTTCATTCTATGACTTCATACCCGTCCATTCTGTGACTTCACAGACCTCCATTCTATGACTCCATACACCTCCGTTCTATGACTTCACACACCTCCATTCTATGACTTCACACACCTCCATTCTCTGACTTCACACCCCTCCAATTTGACTTCACATACCTCCATTCTATGACTTCATAAACCTCCCATCTGTGACTTCACAATTCTCCATTCTATGACTTAACACATCTGCATTCTATGACTTCACACACCTGAATTCTGACTCACACAGCTCCATTCTGTGACTTCACAAAACTCCATTCTATGATTTCACACATCTCCATACTATGACTTCACACACCTCCATTCTATGACTTCACAAACCTCCATTCTATGACTTCAAACACCTCCATTCTATGACTTCACACACCTCCATTCTATGATTTCACACACCTCCATTCTATGACTTCACACACCTCCATTCTGTGACTTCACACACCTCCATTCTATGAGTTCACACACCTCCATTTTGACTTCACACACCTCCATTCTATGACTTCACACAGCTCCATTCTGACTACACACACCTCCATTCTATGACTTCACACACCTCCATTCTATGACTTCACAGATCTACTTTATGAGTTGACACACCTCCATTCTATGACTTCACACACCTCCAATCTGAATTCACACACCTACATTGTGACTTCACACACCTCCATTCTATGACTTCACACAGCTCCATTCTGACTACACACACCTCCATTCTATACCTTTGCACACCTCTATTCTGACTTCACACACCTCCATTCTGAGATTTCACACACCTCCATTCTATGACTTCACACACCTCCATTCTATGACTTCACAAACCTCCATTGTGACTTCACACACGTCCATTCTGTGACTTCACACACCTCCATTCTATATCATCACAGACCTCCATTCTAAGACTTCACACACCTCCATTCTATGCCTTCACACAGCTCCAGTCTATGACTTCACAAACCTCCATTCTGTGACTTCACACACCTGCACTCTGACTTCACACACCTCCATTCTATGACTTCATACACCTCCCTTCTATGACTTCATACACCAACGTTCTATGACTTCACACACCTCCATTCTGTGACTTCACAAATCTCCATTCTAACTTCACACTTCTCCATTCTATGACTTCACACACCTCCATTCCATGACTTCACACATCTCCTTTTGTAACTTCCCACACTTCCAATGTTTGATTTCACAAACCTCCATTCCATGACTTCACACACCTCCATTCTATGAGTTCACACACCTCCATTCTTTGACTTCTCACACCTCCATTTTGACTTCACACACCTACATTCTGTGACTTCACACACCTCCATTTGTGACTTCACACACCACCATTTTGACTTCACACACCTCCATTCTGTGAATTCACACACCTCCATTCTATGACTTCACACACCTCCATTCTATGACCTCACACACCTACATTGTGACTTCACAAACCTCCATTCTATGAGTTCACACACCTGCATTGTGACTTCACACACCTCCATTCTATGACTTCACACATCTCCATCCTGACCTCACACACCTCCATACTGACTTCACACACCTAAATTCTGTGACTTCACACACCTCCATTCTATGATTTCACACACCTCCATTCTATGACTTCACACACCTCCATTCTATGACTTCACAGACCAACTTTATGAGTTGACACACCTCCATTCTATGACTTCACACACCTCTGATCTGAATTCACACACCTCCATTCTGTGACTTCACACACCTCCATTCCATGAGTTTACACACTTCCATCTTGACTTCACACACCTCCATTCTGTGACTTCACACAGCTCCATTCTATGACTTCACACACCTACATTGTCACTTCACACACCTCCATTCTATGAGTTCACACACCTCCATTCTATGACTTCACTCACCTCCATTCTGTGACTTCACACACCACTATTGTTTGACTTCACACACCTCCATTCTTTGACTTCACACACCTCCATTCCACGACTTCACACACCTCCATTCGATGAGTTCACACACATCCATTCTATGAGTTCACACACCACAATTTTGTCTTCACACACCTCCATTCTATGACTTCAGCCACCTTCATTCTTAATTCAGAAACATCCATTTTATGACTTCCCACAACTCCATTTGTGACTTCGCAAACCTTCATTCTGTGACTTCACACACCTCCATTCTGAGTTCACACACTTCCATTCAGTGACTTCACACACCTCCATTCTGACTTCACACACCTCCATTCTATGACTTCACACACCTCCATTCTGTGACGTCACACACCTCAATTCTGTGACTTCACACACCTTCATTCTTACTTCACAAACATACATTCTATGACTTCACACACCTCCATACTATGACTTCACACACCTCCATTCTTTGACTTCACACACCTCCATTCTGTGTTCACACACCTCAATTCTATGACTTCACACACCTCCATTCTGTCTTCACACACGTCCATTCTATGACTTCACACCTCCCTTCTATGACTCCGCAAACCTCCATTCTTTGACTTCACACACCTAAATTCTGAGTTGACACACCTCCGTTCTGTGACTTCACACACCTCCATTCTGACTTCACACAGCTCCATTCTATGACTTCACAAAACTCCATTCTATGACTTCACACACCTCCATTCTGTGACTTCACACACCTCCATTCTATGACTTCACACACTTACATTGTGACGACACACACCTCCATTCTATGAGTTCACACATCTCCATTCTGACTTCACACACCTCCATTCTATGACTTCACACACCTCGATTCTGAATTCACACAGCTCCATTCTGTGACTTCACAAAACTCCATTCTATGATTTCACACACCTCCATACTATGACTTCACACAACTCCATCTATGAATTCACACACCTCAATTCTGACTTCACACACCTCTATTCTATGACTTCGCACACCTCCATTTTGACATCACACACCTCCATTCTATGACTTCATAGACATCGAATCCTTGACTTCACTCACCTGCATTCTATGACTTCACACTCCTCCACTCTATGATTTCCCACACCTCCTTTTTATGACTTCACCCACCTCCAATCTATGACTACACACCTCCATTCTGACTTCACAAACCTGAATTCTGTGACTTCACACACCTCCATTCTATGAGTTCACACACCTCCATTCTGTGACTTCACACACCTCCATTCTATGATTTCACACACCTCCATTCTGTGACTTCACACACATCCATTCTATGACTTCACACACCTCCTTTCTGAGTTGACACACCTCCATTATATGACTTCACACAACTCCAATATGACTTCACACACCTCCATTCTGTGACTTCACACACCTCCATTCTATGAGTTCACACACCTCCATTCTGACTTCACGAACCTCCATTCTATGTCTTCACACAGCTCCATTCTGACTTCACACACCTCCATTCTATGACTTCACACACCTCCATTCTGTGACTTCACACACCTCCATTATATGACTTCACACACCTCCATTCTATGAGTTCACACACCTACATTGTGACTTCACACACCTCCATTCTATGAGTTCACACACCTCCATTTTATGACTTCACTCACCTCCATTCTGACTTCACAAACCTAAATTCTGTGAATTCACACACCTCCATTCTTTGATTTCACACCACTCCATTCTATGACTTCACACACCTCCATTCTATGACTTCACACACCTCCTTTCTGAGTTGACACACCTCCATTATATGACTTCACACAACTCCAATTTGACTTCACAAACCTCCATTCTGTGACTTCACACACCTCCATTCTATGAGTTTTCACACCTCCATTCTGAGTTCACACACCTCCATTCTGTGACTTCACAAACCTCCTTTCTATGACTTCACACACCTCCACTCTGTGAATGCACACATCTCCACTCTGTGTCTTTACACACCTCCATTCTGCGAATTCATACCCCTCCATTCTGTGATTTCACACACCTCCCTTCTATGACTTCACACACCTCCATTCTATGACTTCACAAACCTCCATTTTGGCTTCGCACACGTCCATTCTGTGCCTTCACACACCTCCCTTACGTGACTTCACACACCTCAATTCTATGACTTCACACACCTCCATTCTATGACATCACACACCCCCATTCTATGACTTCACACACTTCCATTCTATGACTTCACACACCTCCACTCTATGACTTCCCAAACCTCCATTCTATGACTTCACACACCTGCACTCTGACTTCACACACCTCCATTCTATGACTTCATACACCTCCCTCCTATGACTTCATATACCAACATTCTATGCCTTCACACACCTCCATTCTGTGACTTCACAAATCTCCATTCTGACTTCACACTCCTCCATTCTATGACTTCACACACCTCCATTCTATGACTTCACACATCTCCTTTTTGTAACTTCCCACACTTCCAATCTTTGACTTCACAAACCTCCATTCCATGATTTCACACACCTCCATTCTTTGAGTTCACACACCTCCATTCTTTGACTTCACACACATCCATTTTGACTTCACACACCTACATTCGGTGACTTCACACACCTCCATTTGTGAGTTCACACACCACCATTTTGACTTCACACACCTCCATTCTGTGACTTCACACACCTCCTTCCTTTGACGTCACACACCTCTATTTTGAATTCACACACTTCCATTCTGTGATTTCACACACCTCCATTCTTTCACTTCACACACCTCCATTCCACGACTTCACACACCTCCATTCGATGAGTTCACACACATCCATTCTATGAGTTCACACACCACAATTTTGTCTTCACACACCTCCATTCTATGACTTCACCCACCTTCATTCTTAATTCAGAAACATCCATTTTATGACTTCCCGCAACTCCATTCTGTGACTTCGCAAACCTTCATTATGTGATTTCACACACCTCCATTCTGAGTTCACACTCCTCCATTCGGTGACTTCACACACCTCCATTCTGACTTCACACACCTCCATTCTATGACTTCTCACACCTCCATTCTGTGACGTCACACACCTCAATTCTGTGACTTCACACACCTTCATTCTTACTTCACAAACGTACCTTCTATGACTTCTCACACCTCCATACTATGACTTCACACATCTCCATTCTTTGATTTCACACACCTCCATTCTGTGTTCACACACCTCAATTCTGTGACTTCACACACCACCATTTTGACTTCACACACCTTCATTCTATGACTTCACACACCTCCCTTCTATGACTTCGCACACCTCCATTCTTTGACTTCACACACCTAAATTCTGAGCTGACACACCTCTATTCTGTGACTTCACACACCTCCATTCTGACTTCACACAGCTCCATTCTATGACTTCACAAAACTCCATTCTATGACTTCACACACCTCCATTCTGTGACTTCACACACCTCCATTCTATGACTTCACACACTTTCATTGTGACGTCACACACCTCCATTCTATGTGTTCACACATCTCCATTCTGACTTCACACACCTCCATTCTATGACTTCACACACCTCCATTCTGAATTCACACACCTCCATTCTGTGACTTCACACACCTCCATTCTATGATTTCACACACCTCCATTCTGTGACTTCACACACCTCCATTCTATGACTTCATACACCTCCATTCTGTGACTTCACACACCTCCATTCTATGTCTTCACACATCTCCATTCTATGACTTGACCCACCTACATTGTCACTTCACACACCTCCATTCTATGAGTTCACACACCTCCATTCTATGACTTCACTCACCTCCATTCTGTGACTTCACACACCACTATTGTTTGACTTCACACACCTCCATTCTTTGACTTCACACACCTCCATTCCACGACTTCACACACCTCCATTCGATGAGTTCACACACATCCATTCTATGAGTTCACACACCACAATTTTGTCTTCACACACCTCCATTCTATGACTTCACCCACCTTCATTCTTAATTCAGAAACATCCATTTTATGACTTCCCACAACTCCATTTGTGACTTCGCAAACCTTCATTCTGTGACTTCACACACTTCCATTCTGAGTTCACACACTTCCATTCAGTGACTTCACACACCTCCATTCTGACTTCACACACCTCCATTCTATGACTTCACACACCTCCATTCTGTGACGTCACACACCTCAATTCTGTGACTTCACACACCTTCATTCTTACTTCACAAACATACATTCTATGACTTCACACACCTCCATACTATGACTTCACACACCTCCATTCTTTGACTTCACACACCTCCATTCTGTGTTCACACACCTCAATTCTATGACTTCACACACCTCCATTCTGTCTTCACACACGTCCATTCTATGACTTCACACCTCCCTTCTATGACTCCGCACACCTCCATTCTTTGACTTCACACACCTAAATTCTGAGTTGACACACCTCCGTTCTGTGACTTCACACACCTCCATTCTGACTTCACACAGCTCCATTCTATGACTTCACAAAACTCCATTCTATGACTTCACACACCTCCATTCTGTGACTTCACACACCTCCATTCTATGACTTCACACACTTACATTGTGACGACACACACCTCCATTCTTTGAGTTCACACATCTCCATTCTGACTTCACACACCTCCATTCAATGACTTCACACACCTCGATTCTGAATTCACACAGCTCCATTCTGTGACTTCACAAAACTCCATTCTATGATTTCACACACCTCCATACTATGACTTCACACAACTCCATCTATGAATTCACACACCTCAATTCTGACTTCACACACCTCTATTCTATGACTTCGCACACCTCCATTTTGACATCACACACCTCCATTCTATGACTTCATAGACATCGAATCCTTGACTTCACTCACCTGCATTCTATGACTTCACACTCCTCCACTCTATGATTTCCCACACCTCCTTTTTATGACTTCACCCACCTCCAATCTATGACTACACACCTCCATTCTGACTTCACAAACCTGAATTCTGTGACTTCACACACCTCCATTCTATGACTTCACACACCTCCACTCTGTGACTTCACACATCTCCACTCTGTGACTTTACACACCTCCATTCTGCGAATTCACACACCTCCATTCTGTGATTTCACACACCTCCATTCTATGACTTCACACACCTCCATTCTTTGACTTCACACACCTCACTTCCGTGACTTCACACACCTCCATTGAATGACTTCACAAACCTACATTCTATGACATCACACACCTCCATTCTATGACTTCACACACTTCCATTCTATGACTTCACACACCTCCATTCTATGACTTCACACACCTCCATTCTATGACTTCACACACCTCTATTCTATGACTTCGCACTATCCATTTTTACATCAAACACCTCCATTCTATGACTTCACTGACCTGTACTCTATGACTTCACACTCCTCCATTCTATGATTGCCCACACCTCCTTTTCATGTCTTCACCCACCTCCAATCTATGACTACACACCTCCATTTTGACTTCACACACCTGCATTCTGTGACTTCACACACCTCCATTCTATGAGTTCACACACCTCCATTCTGTGACTTCACACACCTTCAATCTTACTTCAGAAACATCCATTCTACAACTTCACAAACCTCCATTCTGTGACTTCACACACCTCCATTCTGAGTTCACACAGCTCCATTCGGTGACTTCACACATCTCCATTCTGTGCCTTCACACACCTCCATTCTATGACTTCACACACTTCCATTCTATGACTTCACACACCTCCATTCTGCGACGTCAAACACCTCCATTCTAAGTTCACACACCTCCAATCTGTGACTTCACACACCTCCATTCTGTGACTTCACACACCTCCATTCTATGAATTCACACACATCCATTCTATGACTTCACACACCTCCATTCTGTGACTTTACACACCTCCATTCTGAGTTCACCCACCTCCATTCTTTGACTTCACACACCTCCATTCTGTTACTTCCCACACCTCCATTCTGTGACTTCACACACCTCCGTTCTATGACTTCACACACCTCCCTTCTATGACTTCACACACCACCGTTCTGTGACTTCACACACCTCCATTCTATGATTTCACACACCTCCATTCTATGACTTCACACACCTCCAATATATGACTACAAACACCTGAATTCTGTGACTTCACACACCTCCATTCTATGACTTCATACCAGTCAATTCTGTGACTTCACTCACCTCAGTTCTCTGACTTCACACACGTCCATTCTATGACTTCACCCACCTCCATACTCTGACTTCACACACATCCATTCTGTGATTTCACAAACCTCCATTCTATGATTTCACACACCTCCATTTTATGACGTCACACACCTCCATTTTGACTTCACTCACCTCCATTATGTGACTTCACACTCCTCCCTTCGGTGACTTCACACACCTCCATTCTATTACTTCACACATCTACATTCTATGACTTCACACACCTCCATTCTGTGACGTCACACACCTCAATTCTGTGACTTCACACACCTTCATTCTTACTTCACAAACATACATTCTATGACTTCACACACCTCCATACTATGACTTCACACACCTCCATTCTTTGACTTCACACACCTCCATTCTGTGTTCACACACCTCAATTCTATGACTTCACACACCTCCATTCTGTCTTCACACACGTCCATTCTATGACTTCACACCTCCCTTCTATGACTCCGCACACCTCCATTCTTTGACTTCACACACCTAAATTCTGAGTTGACACACCTCCGTTCTGTGACTTCACACACCTCCATTCTGACTTCACACAGCTCCATTCTATGACTTCACAAAACTCCATTCTATGACTTCACACACCTCCATTCTGTGACTTCACACACCTCCATTCTATGACTTCACACACTTACATTGTGACGACACACACCTCCATTCTTTGAGTTCACACATCTCCATTCTGACTTCACACACCTCCATTCAATGACTTCACACACCTCGATTCTGAATTCACACAGCTCCATTCTGTGACTTCACAAAACTCCATTCTATGATTTCACACACCTCCATACTATGACTTCACACAACTCCATCTATGAATTCACACACCTCAATTCTGACTTCACACACCTCTATTCTATGACTTCGCACACCTCCATTTTGACATCACACACCTCCATTCTATGACTTCATAGACATCGAATCCTTGACTTCACTCACCTGCATTCTATGACTTCACACTCCTCCACTCTATGATTTCCCACACCTCCTTTTTATGACTTCACCCACCTCCAATCTATGACTACACACCTCCATTCTGACTTCACAAACCTGAATTCTGTGACTTCACACACCTCCATTCTATGACTTCACACACCTCCACTCTGTGACTTCACACATCTCCACTCTGTGACTTTACACACCTCCATTCTGCGAATTCACACACCTCCATTCTGTGATTTCACACACCTCCATTCTATGACTTCACACACCTCCATTCTTTGACTTCACACACCTCACTTCCGTGACTTCACACACCTCCATTGAATGACTTCACAAACCTACATTCTATGACATCACACACCTCCATTCTATGACTTCACACACTTCCATTCTATGACTTCACACACCTCCATTCTATGACTTCACACACCTCCATTCTATGACTTCACACACCTCTATTCTATGACTTCGCACTATCCATTTTTACATCAAACACCTCCATTCTATGACTTCACTGACCTGTACTCTATGACTTCACACTCCTCCATTCTATGATTGCCCACACCTCCTTTTCATGTCTTCACCCACCTCCAATCTATGACTACACACCTCCATTTTGACTTCACACACCTGCATTCTGTGACTTCACACACCTCCATTCTATGAGTTCACACACCTCCATTCTGTGACTTCACACACCTTCAATCTTACTTCAGAAACATCCATTCTACAACTTCACAAACCTCCATTCTGTGACTTCACACACCTCCATTCTGAGTTCACACAGCTCCATTCGGTGACTTCACACATCTCCATTCTGTGCCTTCACACACCTCCATTCTATGACTTCACACACTTCCATTCTATGACTTCACACACCTCCATTCTGCGACGTCAAACACCTCCATTCTAAGTTCACACACCTCCAATCTGTGACTTCACACACCTCCATTCTGTGACTTCACACACCTCCATTCTATGAATTCACACACATCCATTCTATGACTTCACACACCTCCATTCTGTGACTTTACACACCTCCATTCTGAGTTCACCCACCTCCATTCTTTGACTTCACACACCTCCATTCTGTTACTTCCCACACCTCCATTCTGTGACTTCACACACCTCCGTTCTATGACTTCACACACCTCCCTTCTATGACTTCACACACCACCGTTCTGTGACTTCACACACCTCCATTCTATGATTTCACACACCTCCATTCTATGACTTCACACACCTCCAATATATGACTACAAACACCTGAATTCTGTGACTTCACACACCTCCATTCTATGACTTCATACCAGTCAATTCTGTGACTTCACTCACCTCAGTTCTCTGACTTCACACACGTCCATTCTATGACTTCACCCACCTCCATACTCTGACTTCACACACATCCATTCTGTGATTTCACAAACCTCCATTCTATGATTTCACACACCTCCATTTTATGACGTCACACACCTCCATTTTGACTTCACTCACCTCCATTATGTGACTTCACACTCCTCCCTTCGGTGACTTCACACACCTCCATTCTATTACTTCACACATCTACATTCTATGACTTCACACACCTCCATTCTATGACTTCACACACTTCCATTCTATGATTTCACATACCTCCATGCTATCATTTCACACACCTCCATTCTGTGACTTCACACACCTCCATTCTGAGTTCACATACCTCCATTCTGTGACTCAACACACCTCCATTCTGACTTCACACACCTCCATTTTGACTTCACACACCTCATTTCTTGACTTCACACACCTCCATGCTGACTTCACACACCTCCATTCTATGACTTCACACAGCTCTATTCTATGACTTCACACACCTCCATTCTGAGTTCACACACCTCCATTCTGTGACTTCACACACCTCCATTCTGACTTTACACATCTCCAGTGTATGACTTCACACACCTGCATACTGTGAATTCACACACCTCCATTCTATGACTTCACACACCTTCATTGTTACTTCAGAAATATCCATTCTATGACTTCGCCCACCTCCATTCTGTGACTTCACACACCTCCATTCTGTGACTTCACACACCTCAATTCTGTGACTTCACACACCTCCATTTTGATTTAACACACCTCCATTCTATGACTTCACTCACCTCCATTCTATGACTTTACACACCTACATTGTCACTTCACACACCTCCATTCTATGAGTTCACACACCTCCATTCTATGACTTCACTCACCTCCATTCTGTGACTTCACACACCACTATTGTTTGACTTTACACACCTCCATTCTTTGACTTCACACACCTCCATTCCCGACTTCACACACCTCCATTCGATGAGTTCACACACATCCATTCTATGAGTTCACACACCACAATTTTGTCTTCACAAACCTGCATTCTATGACTTCACCCACCTTCATTCTTAATTCAGAAACATCCATTTTATGACTTCCCACAACTCCCTTTGTGACTTCGCAAACCTTCATTCTGTGACTTCACACACCTCCATTCTGAGTTCACACACCTCCATTTGGTGACTTCACACACCTCCATTCTGACTTCACACACCTCCATTCTATGAGTTCACACACCTCCATTCTATGACTTCACACACCTCCATTCTGACTTCACACACCTCTATTCTATGAATTCGAACACCTACATTCTGACTTCACACACATCCATTCTATGACTTCACAGACCTCGAATCTGTGACTTCACTCACCTCCACTCTATGACTTCACACTTCTCCATTCTATGACATCCCACACCTAATTTCTATGACTTCACCCACCTCCATTCTGACTTCACACCTCCATTCTGACTTCACACACCTCCATTCTATGACTTCACACACCTCCATTCTGACTTCATACACATCCATTCTGTGACTTCACACACCTCCATTCTATGATTTCACACACTTCTATTCTGTGACTTCACACACCTCCATTCTATGACTTCACACACCTCCATTCTGTGACTTCACACACCTCCAGTCTATGACTTCACACACCTCCATTCTATGACTTCACACACCTACATTGTGACTTCACACAACTCCATTTTATCAGTTCACACACCTGCATTGTGACATCACACAACTCCATTCTATGACTTCACACACCTCCATTGTGACTTCACACACCTCCATTCTGACTTCACACACCTCCACTCTATGACTTCACACACCTCCATTCTGACTTCACACACCTCCATTCTGTGACTTCACACACCTCCATTCTATGATTTCACACACCTCCATTCTGTGACCTCACACAACTCCATTCTATGACTTCACACACCTACTTTCTGTGACGTCACACACCTCCATTCTGAGTTCACGCACCTCCATTCTGTGACTTCTCTCACCTGGATTCTGTGACTTCACACACCTTCAATCTGTGACTTCACACACCTCCATTCTATGACCTCACACACCCTCATTCTATGATTTCACACACCACGATTCTATGACTTCACACATCCATTTTGATTTCACACACCTCCAATATATGTCTTCAAACACCTCAATTCTGTGACTTCACACACCTCCATTCTATGACTTGACACACTTCCATTCTATGACTTCACACACCTCCATTTTGTGACTTTACACACCTCCATTCTGGGTTCACACACCTCCATTCTGTGACTTCACACTCCTGCAATCTGTGACTTCCCACACCTCCATTCTGTGACTTCACACACCTCCATTCTATGACTTCACACACCTTCATTCTTACTTCACAAACACCCATTCTATGACTTCCCACACCTCCATTCTATGACTTCACACACCTCCATTCTATGACTTCACACACCTCCATTCTATGACTTCACACACCTCCATTGTGACTACACACACCTCCATTCTATGACTTCACACACCTCCATTCTGACTTCACACACCTCCATTCTATGACTTCACACACCTCCATTCTGAATTCACACAGCTCAATTCTGTGACTTCACAAAATTCCATTCTGACTTCACACACCTCCATTGTATGAATTCACACACCTCCCTTCTGTGACTTCACACACTTCCATTGTGACGTCACACACCTCCATTCTATGAGTTCACACACCTCCATTTTATGACTTCACACACCTCCATTGTGACTTCACAAACCTCTATTCTATGACTTCGCACACCTCCATTCTGACATCACACACCTCCAATCTATGACTTCACAGACCTCGAATCTGTGACTTCACTCACCTCCACTCTATGACTTCACACTCCTCCATTCCATGACTTAACACACCTCCTTTCTATGATTTCACCCACGTTCATTCTATGACTTCACACCTCCATTCTGACTTCACACACTTCCATTCAGTGACTTCACAAACCTCCATTCAATGACTTCACACACCTCCATTCTATGACTTCACACACCTTCATTCTTACTTCAGAAACATCCATTCTATGACCTCACACACCTCCATCTATGACATCACCAACCTCCATTCTGTGACTTCACACACGTCCATACTGAGTTCTCAATACTCCATTCGGTGACTTAACACACCTCCATTCTTACTTTACACACGTCCATTCTATGACTTCACACACCTCCATTCTATGACTTCACAAACATCCATTCTGTGACTTCACACACCTCCATTCTGAGTTCACACACCTCCATTCTGTGACTTCACACACCTCCATTCTATGACTTCATACACCTACATTCTATGACTTCACACATCCATTTTGACATCACACACCTCCAATATATGACTTCAAACAGCTCAATTCTCTGACTTCACACACCTCCATTTTATGACTTTAAACCCGTCCATTCAGTGACTTCACACACCTCCATTCTATGTCTTCATACACCTCCATTCTATGACTTCACCCACCTCCATTCAATGACTTCACACACCTCCGTTCTCCGACTTCACACCCCACTAATTTGATTTCTCATACCTCCATTCTATTATTTCACAAACGTCCCTTCGGTGACTTCACAATACTCCATTCTATGACTTCACACATCTACATTCTATGACTTCACACACCTCAATTCTGACTCACACAACTCCATTCTGAGACTTCACAAAACTCCATTCTATGATTTCACATATCTCCATACTATGACTATACACACCTCCATCCATGACTTCACACACCTCCATTCTGAGTTCACACACCTCCTTTCTGTGACTTCACACACCTCCATTCTGAATTCACACACCTCCATTGTATGACTTCACACACCTCCATTCTGTGACTTCACACACCTCCATTCTATGACTTCACAAACTTCCATTGTGACGTCACACACCTCCATTCTATGAGTTCACACACCTCCATTCTATGACTTCACACACTTAATTTCTATGACTTCACCCACCTCCATTCTATGACTTCACACCTCCATTCTGACTTCACACACCTCAATTCTGTGACTTCACACACCTCCATTCTATGACTTCACAAACTACCATTGTGACGTCACACATCTCCATTCTATGTGTTCACACACCTCCATTCCATGACTTCACTCACCTCCATTCTATGACTTCACACACCTCCTTTCTGAGTTGACAAACGTCAATTATATAACTTCATACACCTCCAATCTGAATTCACACACCTCCATTCTATGACTTCACCCACCTCCATTCTATGACTTCACACACCTCCATTCTCCGACTTCACACCCCTCTAATTTGATTTCTCATACCTCCATTCTATGACTTCACAAACCTCACTTCGGTGACTTCACAATACTCCATTCTATGACTTCACACATCTACATTCTATGACTTCACACACCACCATTCTGAGTTCACACACCTCCATTCTGTGACTTCACACACCTCCATTCTGACTTCACACACCTCCATTGTATGACTTCACACACCTCTACTCTGTGACTTCACACACCTCCATTCTATGACTTCACAAACTTCCATTGTGACATCACACACCTCCATTCTATGAGTTCACACACATCCATTCTATGACTTCACAGACCTCGAATCTGTGACTTCAATCACCTCCACTCTATGACTTCACATTTCTCCATTCTATGACTTCCCACACCTAATTTCTATGACTTCACCCAGCTCCATTCTGACTTCACACCTCCATTCTGACTTCACACACCTCCATTATATGACTTCAGACACCTCCATTCTCACTTCACACACCTCCATTCTGTGACTTCACACACCTCCATTCTATGATTTCACACACTTCCATTCTGTGACGTCACATACCTCCATTCTATGACTTCACACACCTCCATTCTGTGACTTCACACACCTCCAGTCTATGACTTCACACACCTCCATTCTATGACTTCACACAACTACATTGTGACTTCACACAACTCCATTTTATGAGTTCACACACCTGCATTGTGACTTCACACACCTCCATTCTATGACTTCACACACCTCCATTCTGACCTCACACACCTCCATTCTGACTTCACACACCTAAATTCTGTGACTTCACACACATCCATTCTATGATTTCACACACCTCCATTCTATGACTTCACTCACCTCCATTCTATGACTTCACACACCTCCATTCTGAGTTGACACACCTCCATTCTATGACTTCACACACCTCCAATCTCAATTCACACACCTCCATTCTATGACTTCACACACCTACATTCTGTGACTTCACACACCTCCATTCTATGAGTTCACACACATCCATTTTGACTTCACACACCTCCATTCTATAACTTAAAACAGCTCCATTCTGACTTCACACACCTCAGTTCTATGACTTTACACACCTCTATTCTGACTTCACACACCTACATTCTGTGACTTCACAAACCTCCATTCTATGACTTCACACACCTAAACTCTGTGACTTCACACATCTCCACTCTGTGACTTTACACACCTCCATTCTGCGAATTCACACACCTCCATTCTGTGATTTCACACACCTCCATTCTATGACTTCACACACCTCCATTGTAACTTCACACACCTCTATTCTGTGACTTCACACACCTCCCTTCCGTGATTTCACACACCTCCATTCTATGACTTCACACACCTACATTCTATGACATCACACACCTCCATTCTATGACTTCACACACTTCCATTCTATGACTTCACACACCTCCATTCTATGACTTCACACACCTCCATTCTATGACTTCATACACCAACATTCTAGGACTTCACACACCTCCATTCTATGACTTCACAAATCTCCATTCTGACTTCACACTCCTCCATTCTATGACTTCATACACCAACATTCTATGACTTCACACACCTCCAATCTATGACTTCACACATCTCCTTTCTGTAACTTCACACACTTCCAATGTTTGACTTCACAAACCTCCATTCCATGAGTTCACACACCTCCATTCCATGAGATCACACACCGCCATTCTTTGACTTCACACACCTCCATTTTGACTTCCCACACCTACATTCTGTGACTTCACACACCTCCATTTGTGACTTCACACACCTCAATTTTGACTTCACACACCTCCATTCTGTGACTTCACACACTTCCATTCTATAACTTCACACACTTCCTTTCTATTACTTCACACACTTCCATTCTGTGACTTCACACACCTCCTTTCTGAATTCACACACCTCCGTTGTTTGACTTCACACACCTCCAATATATGACCTCAAACACCTCAATTCTCTGACTTCACACACCTTCATTCTAGGACTTCATACCCGTCCATTCTGTGACTTCACAGATCTCCATTCTATGACTTCATACACCTCCATTCTATGACTTCACCCACCTCCATTCTATGACTTCACACACCTCCATTCTCTGACTTCACACCCCTCCAATTTGACTTCACATACCTCCATTCTATGACTTCACAAACCTCCCTTCGGTGACTTCACAATCCTCCATTCTATGACTTCACACATCTGCATTCTATGACTTCACACACCTCAATTTTGACTAACACAGCTCCATTCTGTGACTTCACAAAACTCCATTCTATGATTTCACACATCTCCATTCTATGACTTCACACACCTCCATTCTATGACTTCACAAACCTCCATTCTATGACTTCACACACCTCCATTCTATGACTTCACACACCTCCATTCTATGATTTCACACACCTCCATTCTATGAGTTCACACACCTCCATTCTTTGACTTCTCACACCTCCATTCTATGAGTTCACACACCTCCATTCTGACTTCACACAACTCCATTCTATGCCTTCACACAGCTCCATTCTGACTTCACACACCTCCATTCTTTGACTTTGCACACCTCTATTCTGACTTCACACACCTCCATTCTGTGACTTCACAAACCTGCTTTCTATGACTTCACCCAACTCCACTCTGTGAATGCACACATCTCCACTCTGTGTGTTTACACACCTCCATTCTGTGAATTCATACCCCTCCATTCTGAGATTACACACACCTCCATTCTATGACTTCACACACCTCCATTCTATGACTTCAAACACCTCCATTCTATGACTTCACCCACCTCCATTCTATGACTTCACACACCTCCATTCTCTGACTTCACACCCCTCCAATTTGACTTCACATACCTCCATTCTATGATTTCACAAAACTCCCTTCGGTGACTTCACAATCCTCCATTCTATGACTTCACACATCTGCATTCTATGACTACACACCTCAATTTTGACTCACACAGCTCCATTCTGTGACTTCACAAAACTCCATTCTATGATTTCACACATCTCCATTCTATGACTTCACACACCTCCATTCTATGACTTCACAAACCTCCATTCTATGACTTCACAAACCTCCATTCTATGACTTCACACACCTCCATTCTATGATTTCACACACCTCCATTCTATGACTTCACACACCTCCATTCTTTGACTTCACACACCTCCATTCTATGAGTTCACACACCTCCATTCTGACTTCACACACATCCATTCTATGACTTCACACAGCTCCATTCTGACTTCACACACCTCCATTCTTTGACTTTGCACACCTCTATTCTGACTTCACACACCTCCATTCTGTGACTTCATACACCTCCATTCTATGACTTCATACACCAACATTCTATGAATTCACACACCTCCATTCTATGACTTCACAAATCTCTATTCTGACTTACCCTCCTCCATTATATGACTTCACACATCTCCTTTCTGTAACTTCACACACTTCCAAAGATTGACTTCACAAACCTCCATTCCATGACTTCACACACCTCCATTCTATGAGTTAACACACCTCCATTCTTTGACTTCACACACCTCCATTTTGACTTCACACACCTACATTCTGTGACTTCAAAAACCTCCATTTGTGACTTCACACACCACCATTTTGACTTCACAAACCTCCATTCTGTGACTTCACACACCTCCATTCTGTGACTTCACACACCTCCATTTTGACTTCATACACTTCCATCCTGTGATATCACACACCTCCACTCTGTGACTTCACACAGCACCATTGTTTGACATCACACACCTCCATTCTTTGACTTCGCACACCTCCATTCCACGACTTCACAAATGTCCATTCTATGAGTTCACACACATCCGTTCTATGAGTTCCCACACCACAATTTTGTCTTCACACACCTCCATTCTATGACTTCACACACCTTAATTCTTCATTCAGAAACATCCATTCTAAGAATTCACACACCTCCATTCTATGACTTCGCAAACCTCAATTCTGTGGCTTCACGCACCTCCATTCTGAGTTCACACAACTCCATTCGTTCACTTCACAAACCTCATTTCTGAGTTCACACACCTCCATTTTTTGACTTCACACACCTCCAATATATGACTTCAAACACCTCAATTCTCTGACTTCACACACCTTCAATCTATGACTTCATACCCGTCCATTCTATGACTTCACCCACCTCCATTCTATGACTTCACACACCTACATTCTCCGACTTCACGCACTTCCAATTTGACTTCACATACCTCCATTCTATGACTTCACAAACCTCCCTTTGGTGACCTCACAATCCTCCATTCTATGACTTCACACATCTGCATTCTATGACTTCACACACCTCAATTCTGACTCACACAGCTCCATTCTGTGACTTCACAAAACTCCATTCTATGATTTCACACATCTCCATACTATGACTTCACACACCTCCATCTATGACTTCACACACCTCCATTCTGAGTTCACACACCTCCATTCTGTGACTTCACACACCTCCATTCTGACTTCACACTTCCATGGTATGACTTCACACACTTCCATACTGTGACTTCACACACCTCCATTCTATGACTTCACACACTTCCATTGTGACGTCACACCTCCATTCTATGAGTTCACACACCTCCATTCTATGACTTCACGCACCTCCATTCTGACTTCACAAACCTCTATTCTATGACTTCGCATACCTACATTCTGACTTCACACACCTCCATTCTGTGACTTCACAGACCTCGAATCTGTGACTTCACTCACCTCCACTCTATGACTTCACACTTCTCCATTCTATGACTTCCCACACCTAATTTCTATGACTTCACCCACCCCCATTGGATGATTTCACACCTCCATTCTGACTTCACACACCTCCATTCTACGACTTCACACACCTCCATTCTGACTTCACACAACTCCATTCTGTGACTTCACACACCTCCATTCTATGACATCACACACCTCCATTCTATGACTTCACACACTTCCATTCTATGACTTCACACACCTCCACTCTATGACTTCCCAAACCTCCATTCTATGACTTCACACACCTGCACTCTGACTTCACACACCTCCATTCTATGACTTCATACACCTCCCTTCTATGACTTCATACACCAACATTCTATGCCTTCACACACCTCCATTCTGTGACTTCACAAATCTCCATTCTGACTTCACACTCCTCCATTCTATGACTTCACACACCTCCATTCTATGACTTCACACATCTCCTTTTTGTAACTTGCCACACTTCCAATGTTTGACTTCACAAACCTCCATTCCATGATTTCACACACCTCCAATCTGAGTTCACACACCTCCATTCTTTGACTTCACACACCTCCATTTTGACTTCACACACCTACATCCTGTGACTTCACACACCTCCATTTGTGACTTCACACACCACCTTTTTGACTTCACACACCTCCATTCTGTGACTTCACACACCTCCTTTCTTTGACTTCACACACCTCTATTTTGACTTCACACACTTCCATTCTGTGACTTCACACACCTCCATTCTGTGACTTCACACACCACTATTGTTTGACTTCACACACCTCCATTCTTTGACTTCACACACCTCCATTCCACGACTTCACACACCTCCATTCGTTGAGTTCACACACATCCATTCTATGAGTTCACACACCACAATTTTGTCTTCACACACCTCCATTCTATGACTTCACCCACCTTCATTCTTAATTCAGAAACATCCATTTTATGACTTCCCGCAACTCCATTCTGTGACTTCGCAAACCTTCATTCTGTGATTTCACACACCTCCATTCTGAGTTCACACACCTCCATTCGGTGACTTCACACACTTCCATTCTGACTTCACACACCTCCATTCTATGACTTCACACACCTCCATTCTGTGACGTCACACACCTCAATTCTGTGACTTCACACACCTTCATTCTTACTTCACAAACGTACATTCTATGACTTCTCACACCTCCATACTATGACTTCACACACCTCCATTCTTTGACTTCACACACCTCCATTCTGTGTTCACACACCTCAATTCTGTGACTTCGCACACCTCCATTTTTACTTCACACACCTTCATTCTATGACTTCACACACCTCCCTTCTATGACTTCTCACACCTCCATTCTTTGACTTCACACACCTAAATTCTGAGTTGACACACCTCCATTCTGTGACTTCACACACCTCCATTCTGACTTCACACAGCTCCATTCTATGACTTCACAAAACTCCATTCTATGACTTCACACACCTCCATTCTGTGACTTCACACACCTCCATTCTATGACTTCACACACTTTCATTGTGACGTCACACACCTCCATTCTATGTGTTCACACATCTCCATTCTGAGTTCACACACATCCATTCTATGACTTCACACACCTCCATTCTGAATTCACACAGCTACATTCTGTGACTTCACAAAAATCCATTCTATGATTTCATACACCTCCATACTATGACTTCACACAGCTCCATCTATGACTTCACACACCTCAATTTTGACTTCACACACCTCTATTCTATGACTTCGCACTATCCATTTTTACATCACACACCTCCATTCTATGACTTCACAGACCTCGAATCTGTGACTTCACTGACCTGCACTCTATGACTTCACACTCCTCCATTCTATGATTGCCCACACCTCCTTTTTATGTCTTCACCCACCTCCAATCTATGACTACACACCTCCATTCTGACTTCACACACCTGCATTCTGTGACTTCACACACCTCCATTCTATGAGTTCACACACCTCCATTCTGTGACTTCACACACCTTCATTCTTACTTCAGAAACATCCATTCTATAACTACACAAACCTCCATTCTGTGACTTCACACACCTCCATTCTGAGTTCACACAGCTCCATTCGGTGACTTCACACACCTCCATTCTGTGCCTTCACACACCTCCATTCTATGACTTCACACACTTCCATTCTATGACTTCACACACCTCCATTCTGTGACATCAAACACTTCCATTCTAAGTTCACACACCTCCAATCTGCGACTTCACACACCTCCATTCTGTGACTTCACACACCTCCATTCTATAAATTCACACACATCCATTCTATGACTTCACACACCTCCATTCTGTGACTTTACACACCTCCATTCTGAGTTCACACACCTCCATTCTTTGACTTCACAAACCTCCATTCTGTTACTTCCCACACCTCCATTCTGTGACTTCACACACCTCCGTTCTATGACTTCACACACCTCCCTTCTATGACTTCACACACCTCCATTCTATGACTTCACACACCTTCAATATATGACTACAAACACCTGAATTCTGTGACTTCACACACCTCCATTCTATGACTTCATACCCGTGAATTCTGTGACTTCACACACCTCAGTTCTCTGACTTCACATACGTCAATTCTATGACTTCACCCACCTCCATTCTATGTCTTCACACACCTCCAATTTTACTTTACATACCTCCATTCTATGACTTCACAAACCTCCATTCTCTGACTTCACACACATCCATTCTGTGATTTCACAAACCTCCATTCTATGATTTCACACACCTCCATTTTATGACGTCACACACCTCCATTTTGACTTCACTCATCTCCATTATGTGACTTCACACTCCTCCCTTCGGTGACTTCACACACCTCCATTCTATTACTTCACACATCTACATTTTATGACTTCACACACCTCCATTCTATGACATCACACACTTCCATTCTATGATTTAACATACCTCCATGCTATCATTTCACACACCTCCATTCTGTGACTTCACACACCTCCATTCTGAGTTCACATACCTCCATTCTGTGACTCAACACACCTCCATTCTGACTTCACACACCTCCATTTTGACTTCACACACCTCATTTCTTGACTTCACACACCTCCATGCTGACTTCACACACCTCCATTCTATGACTTCACACAGCTCTATTCTATGACTTCACACACCTCCATTCTGAGTTCACACACCTCCAGTCTGTGACTTCGCACACCTCCATTCTGACTTTACACATCTCCATTGTATGACTTCACACACCTCCATACTGTGACTTCACACACCTCCATTCTATGACTTCACACACCTTCATTGTTACTTCAGAAACATCCATTCTATGACTTCACACAGCTCTATTCTATGATTCACACACCTCCGTTCTGAGTTCACACACCTCCATTCTATGACTTTACACACCTACATTGTCACTTCACACACCTCCATTCTATGAGTTCACACACCTCCATTCTATGACTTCATTCACCTCCATTCTGTGACTTCACCCAGCTCTATTCTATGATTCACACACCTCCGTTCTGAGTTCACATACCTCCATTCTATGACTTTACACACCTACATTGTCACTTTACACACCTCCATTCTTTGACTTCACACACCTCCATTCCACGACTTCACACACCTCCATTCGATGAGTTCACACACATCCATTCTATGAGTTCACACACCACAATTTTGTCTTCACAAACCTCCATTCTATGACTTCACCCACCTTCATTCTTAATTCAGAAATATCCATTTTATGACTTCCCACAACTCCCTTTGTGACTTCGCAAACCTTCATTCTGTGACTTCACACACCTCCATTCTGAGTTCACACACCTCTATTTGGTGACTTCACACACCTCCATTCTGACTTCACACACCTCCATTCTATGACTTCACACACCTCCATTCTGTGACTTCATACACTTCCATTCTATGACTTCACCCACCTCCATTCTATGACTTCACACACCTCCATTCTCCGACTTCACACCCCTCTAATTTGATTTCTCATACCTCCATTCTATGACTTCACAAACGTCCCTTCGGTGACTTCACAATACTCCATTCTATGACTTCACACATCTACATTCTATGACTTCACACACCTCAATTCTGACTCACACAACTCCATTCTGTGACTTCACAAAACTCCATTCTATGATTTCACATATCTCCATACTATGACTTTACACACCTCCATCTATGACTTCACACACCTCCATTCTGAGTTCACACACCTCCATTCTGTGACTTCACACACCTCCATTCTGTCTTCACACACCTCTATTGTATGACTTCACACACCTCCATTCTGTGACTTCACACACCTCCATTCTATGACTTCACAAACTTCCATTGTGATGTCACACACCTCCATTCTATAAGTTCACACACCTCCATTCTATGACTTCACACACCTCCATTCTGACTGCACACACCTCTATTCTATGACTTCGAACACCTACATTCTTACTTCACACACATCCATTCTATGACTTCACAGACCTCGAATCTCTGACTTCACTCACCTCCACTCTATGACTTCACACTTCCCCATTCTATGACTTCCCACACCTAATTTCTATGACTTCACCCACCTCCATTCTGACTTCACACCTCCATTCTGACTTCACACACCTCCATTCTATGACTTCACACACCTCCATTCTGACTTCACACACCTCCATTCTGTGACTTCACACACCTCAATTCTATGATTTCACACACTTCCATTCTGTGACTTTACACACCTCCATTCTATGACTTCACACACCTCCATTCTGTGATTTCACACACATCCAGTCTATGACTTCACACACCTCCATTCTATGACTTCACACACCTACATTGTGACTTCACACAACTCCATTTTATGAGTTCACACACCTGCATTGTGACTTCACACACCTCCATTCTATGACTTCACACACCTCCATTGTGACTTCACACACCTCCATTCTGCCTACACACACCTAAATTCTGTGACTTCGCACACCTCCATTCTATGATTTCACACACCTCCATGCTATGACTTCACTCACCTCCATTCTATGACTTCACACACCTCCTTTCTGAGTTGACACACCTCCATTCTATGACTTCACACACCGCCATTCTGTGACTTCACACACCTCCATTCTATGAGTTCACACACCTCCATTTTGACTTCACACACCTCCATTCTATAACTTAACATAGCTTCATTCTGACTTCACACACCTCTATTCTATGACTTCACACACCGCCATTCTGTGACTTCACAAACCTCCATTCTATGACTTCACACACCTCCACTCTGTGACTTCACACATCTCCAATCTGTGACTTTACACACCTCCATTCTGCGAATTCACACACCTCCATTCTGTGATTTCACACACCTCCATTCTATGACTTCACACACCTCCATTCTTTGACTTCACACACCTCCATTCTATGACTTCACACACCTCCATTGTAACTTCACACACATCCATTCTGTGACTTCACACACCTCCCTTCCGTGACTTCATACACCTCCATTCTATGACTTCACCCACCTACATTCTATGACATCACACACCTCCATTCTATGACTTCACACACTTCCATTATATGACATCACACACCTCATTTCTATGACTTCGCACACCTCCATTCTATGACTTCACACACCTGCATTCTGACTTCACACACCTCCATTCTATGACTTCATACACCTCCATTCTATGACTTCATACACCAACATTCTAGGACTTCACACACCTCCATTCTATGACTTCACAAATCTCCATACTGACTTCACACTCCTCCATTCGATGACTTCACACACCTCCATTCTATGACTTCACACATCTCCTTTCTGTAACTTCACACACTTCCAATGTTTGACTTCACAAACCACCATTCCATGACTTCACACACCTCCATTCCATGAGTTCACACACCGCCATTCTTTGACTTCACACACCTCCATTTTGACTTCACACACCTACATTCTGTGACTTCACACACCTCGATTTATGACTTTACACACCTCCATTTTGACTTCACACACCTCCATTCTGTGACTTCACACACCTCCATTTTATGACTTCACACACTTCCTTTCTATTACTTCACACACTTCCATTCTGTGACTTCACACACCTCCTTTCTGATTTCACACACCTCCATTGTTTGATTTCACACACCTCCAATATATGACCTCAAACACCTCAATTCTCTGACTTCACACACCTTCATTCTATTACTTCATACCCGTCCATTCTGTGACTTCACAGACCTCCATTCTATGACTTCATACACCTCCATTCTATGACTTCACCCACCTCCATTCTATGACTTCACACACCTCCATTCTCTGACTTCACACCCCTCCAATTTGACTTCACATACCTCCATTCTATGACTTCACAAACCTCCCCTCGGTGACTTCACAATCCTCCATTCTATGACTTAACACATCTGCATTCTATGACTTCACACACCTCAATTCTGACTCACACAGCTCCATTCTGTGACTTCACAAAACTCCATTCTATGATTTCACACATCTCCATTCTATGACTTCACCCACCTCCATTCTATGACTTCACACACCTCCATTCTCTGACTTCACACCCCTCCAATTTGACTTCACACACATCCATTCTATGACTTCACAGACTTCGAATCTGTGACTTCACTAACCTCCACTCTATGACTTCACACTTCCCCATTCTATGACTTCCCACACCTAATTTCTATGACTTCACCCACCTCCATTCTGACTTCACACCTCCATTCTGACTTCACACACCTCAATTCTATGATTTCACACACTTCCATTCTGTGACATCACACAACTCCATTCTATGACTTCACACACCTCCATTCTGTGACTTCACACACCTCCAGTCTGTGACTTCACACACCTCCACTCTATGACTTCACACACCTACATTGTGACTACACAACTCCATTTTATGAGTTCACACACCTGCATTGTGACTTCACACACCTCCATTTTATGACTTCAATCACCTCCATTCTATGACTTCACACACCTCCTTTCTGAGTTGACGCACCTCCATTCTATGACTTCACACACCTCCATTCTGTGACTTCACACACCTCCATTCTATGAGTTCACACACCTCCATTTTGACTTCACACACCTCCATTTTGACTTCACACACCTCCATTCTATAACTTAACACAGCTTCATTCTGACTTCACACACCTCAATTCTATGACTTTACACACTTCTATTCTGACTTCACACACCTCCATTCTGTGACTTCACAAACCTCCATTCTATGACTTCACACACCTCCACTCTGTGACTTCACACATCTCCAATCTGTGACTTTACACACCTCCATTCTGCGAATTCACACACCTCCATTCTGTGATTTCACACACCTCCATTCTATGACTTCACACACCTCCATTCTTTGACTTCACACACATCCATTCTATGACTTCACACACCTCCATTGTAATTTCACACAACTCCATTCTGTGACTTCACACACCTCCCTTCCGTGACTTCACACACTTCCATTCTATGACTTCACACACCTACATTCTATGACATCACACCCCTCCATGCTATGACTTCACACACTTCCATTCTATGACTTCACACACCTCCATTCTATGACTTCGCACACCTCCATTCTATGACTTCACACACCTGCATTCTGACTTCACACACCTCCATTCTATGACTTCATACACCTCCATTCTATGACTTCATACACCATCATTCTAGGACTTCACACACCTCCATTCTATGACTTCACAAATCTCCATTCTGACTTCACACTCCTCCATTCTATGACTTCACACACCTCCATTCTATGACTTCACACATCTCCTTTCTGTAACTTCACACACTTCCAATGTTTGACTTCACAAACCTCCATTCAATGACTTCACACACCTCCATTCCATGAGTTCACACACCGCCATTCTTTGACTTCACACACCTCCATTATTTGACTTCACACACCTCCAATATATGACCTCAAACAACTCAATTCTCTGAATTCACACACCTTCATTCTATGACTTCATACCCGTCCATTCTGTGACTTCACAGACCTCCATTCTATGACTTCATACACCTCCATTCTATGACTTCACCCACCTCCATTCTATGACATCACACACCTCCATTCTCTGACTTCACACACCTCCAATTTGACTTCACATACCTCCATTCTATGACTTCACAAACCTCCCCTCGGTGACTTCACAATCCTCCATTCTATGACTTAACACATCTGCATTCTATGACTTCACACACCTCAATTCTGACTCACACAGCTCCATTCTGTGACTTCACAAAACTCCATTCTATGATTTCACACATCTCCATTCTATGACTTCACACACCTCCATTCTATGACTTCACAAACCTCCATTCTATGACTTCACACACCTCCATTCTATGACTTCACACACCTCCATTCTATGATTTCACACACCTCCATTCTAGGACTTCACACAGCTCCTTTCTGTGACTTCACACACCTCCATTCTATGAGTTCACACACGTCCATTCTGACTTCACACACCTCCATTCTATGACTTCACAAAGCTCCATTCTGACTTCACACACCTCCATTCTATGACTTTGCACACCTCTAATCTGACTTCACACACCTCCATTCCGTGACTTCACAAACCTACATTCTATGACATCACACACCTCCATTCTGTGACTTCACACACTTCCATTCTATGACTTCACACACCTCCATTCTATGACTTCCACACCTCCATTCTATGACTTCGCACACCTGCATTCTGACTTCACACACCTCCATTCTATGACTTCATACACCTCCATTCTATGACTTCATACACCAATATTCTAGGACTTCACACACCTCCATTGTATGACTTCACAAATCTCCATTCTGACTTCACACTCCTCCATTCTGTGACTTCACACACCTCCATTCTGTAACTTCACACACTTCCAATGTTTGACTTCACAAACCTCCATTCCATGGCTTCACACACCTCCATTCCATGAGTTCACACACCGCCATTTTTGACTTCACACACCTCCATTTTGACTTCACACACCTACATTCTGTGACTTCACACACCTCCATTTGTGACTTCACACACCTCCATTTTGACTTCACACACCTCCATTCTGTGACTTCACACACCTCCATTCTATGACTTCACACACTTCAATTCTATTACTTCACACACTTCCATTCTGTGACTTCACACACCTCCTTTCTATGACTTCACCCAACTCCACTCTGCAAATGCACACATCTCCACTCTGTGTCTTTACACACATCCATTTTGCGAATTCATACCCCTCCATTCTGAGATTTCACACACCTCCATTCTATGACTTCACACACCTCCATTCTATGACTTCACAAACCTCCATTGTGACTTCACACACGTCCATTTTGTGACTTCACACACCTCCATTCTATATCATCACAGACCTCCATTCTATGACTTCACACACTTCCATTCTATGACTTCACACAGCTCCAGTCTATGACTTCACAAACCTCCATTCTATCACTTCACACACCTGCACTCTGACTTCACACACCTCCATTCTATTACTTCATACACCTCCCTTCTATGACTTCATACACCAACCTTCTATGACTTCACAAACCTCCATTCTGTGACTTCACAAATCTCCATTCTGACTTCACTCTCCTCCATTCTATGACTTCACACACCTCCATTCTATGACTTCACACATCTCCTTTTGTAACTTCCCACACTTCCAATGTTTGACTTCACAAACCTCCATTCCATAACTTCACACACCTCCATTCTATGAGTTCACACACCTCCATTCTTTGACTTCACACTTCACACACCTACATTCTGTGACTTCACACACCTCCATTTGTGACTTCACACACCACCATTTTGACTTCACACACCTCCATTCTGTGAATTCACACACCTCCATTCTATAACTTCACACACCTCCATTCTATGACTTCACACACCTACATTGTGACTTCACACACCTCCATTCTATGATTTCACACACCTCCATTCTGTGACTTCACACACCTCCATTCTATGACTTCACAGACCTACTTTATGAGTTGACACACCTCCATTCTATGACTTCACACACCTCCAATCTGAATTCACACACCTCCATTCTGTGACTTCACACACCTCCATTCCATGAGTTTACACACTTCCATTTTGAATTCACACACCTCCATTCTATGACTTCACACAGCTCCATTCTGACTTCACACACCTCAATTGTATGACTTTACACACCTCTATTCTGACTTCACACACCTCCATTCTATGACTTCACAAACCTCCCTTCTATGACTTCACACACCTTCACTCTGTGACTTCACACATCTCCACTCTGTGACTTTACACACCTCCATTCTGCGAATTCACACACCTCCATTCTGTGATTTCACAGACCTCCATTCTATGACTTCACACACCTCCATTCTTTGACTTCACACACCTCCATTCTATGACTTCACACACCTCCATTCTATGACTTCACACACCTCCATTCTATGACTTCACACACCTGCATTCTGACTTCACACACCTCCATTCTATGACTTCATACACCTCCATACTATGACTTCATACACCAATATTCTAGGACTTCACACACCGCCATTCTATGACTTCACAAATCTCCATTCTGACTTCACACTCCTCCATTCTATGACTTCACACACATCCATTCTGTAACTTCAAACACTTCCAATGTTTGACTTCACAAACCTCCATTCCATGACTTCACACACCTCCAATCCATGAGTTCACACACCGCCATTTTTGACTTCACACACCTCCATTTTGACTTCACACACCTACATTCTGTGACTTCACACACCTCCATTTGTGACTTCACACACCTCCATTTTGACTTCACACACCTCCATTCTGTGACTTCACACACCTCTATTCTATGACTTCACACACTTCAATTCTATTACTTCACACACTTCCATTCTGTGACTTCACACACCTCCTTTCTATGACTTCACCCAACTCCAATCTGTGAATGCACACATCTCCACTCTGTGTCTTTACACACCTCCATTTTGCGAATTCATACCCCTCCATTCTGAGATTTCACACACCTCCATTCTATGACTTCACACACCTCCATTCTATGACTTCACAAACCTCCATTGTGACTTCACACACGTCCATTTTGTGACTTCACACACCTCCATTCTATATCATCACAGACCTCCATTCTATGACTTCACACACTTCCATTCTATGACTTCACACAGCTCCAGTCTATGACTTCACAAACCTCCATTCTATGACTTCACACACCTGCACTCTGACTTCACACACCTCCATTCTATGACTTCATACACCTCACTTCTATGACTTCATACACCAACCTTCTATGACTTCACACACCTCCATTCTGTGACTTCACAAATCTACATTCTGACTTCACTCTCCTCCATTCTATGACTTCACACACCTCCATTCTATGACTTCACACATCTCCTTTTGTAACTTCCCACACTTCCAATGTTTGACTTCACAAACCTCCATTCTATGACTTCACACACCTCCATTCTATGAGTTCACACACCTCCATTCTTTGACTTCACACTTCACACACCTACATTCTGTGACTTCACACACCTCCATTTGTGACTTCACAAACCACCATTTTGACTTCACACACCTCCATTCTGTGAATTCACACACCTCCATTCTATGGACTTCACACACCTCCATTCTATGACTTCACACATCTACATTGTGACTTCACACACCTCCATTCTATGAGTTCACACACCTGCATTGTGACTTCACACACCTCCATTCTATGACTTCACACATCTCCATCCTGACCTCACACACCTCCATACTGACTTCACACACCTAAATTCTGTGACTTCACACACCTCCATTCTATGATTTCACACACCTCCGTTCTATGACTTCACACACCTCCATTCTATGACTTCACAGTCCTACTTTATGAGTTGACACACCTCCATTCTATGATTTCACACACCTCCAATCTGAATTCACACACCTCCATTCTGTGACTTCACACACCTCCATTCCATGAGTTTACACACTTCCATTTTGACTTCACACACCTCCATTCTATGACTTTACACAGCTCCATTCTGACTTCACACACCTCAATTATATGACTTTACACACCTCTCTTCTGACATCACACACCTCCATTCTAAGACTTCACAAACCTCCCTTCTATGACTTCACACACCTCCACTCTGTGACTTCACACATCTCCACTTTTGTGACTTTACACACCTCCATTCTGCGAATTCACACACCTCCATTCTGTGATTTCACAGACCTCCATTCTATGACTTCACACACCTCCATTCTTTGACTTCACACACCTCCATTCTATGACTTCACACACCTCCATTGTAACTTCACACACCTCCATTCTGTGACTTCACACACCTCCCTTCCATGACTTCACACACATCCAATATATGACTTCACACACCTCCATTCTATGACTTCACACACCTGCATTCTGACTTCACACACCTCCATTCTATGACTTCATACACCTCCATTCTATGACTTCATACACCAATATTCTAGGACTTCACACACCTCCATTCTATGACTTCACAAATCTCCATTCTGACTTCACACTCCTCCATTCTATGATTTCACACACCTCCATTCTTTGACTTCACACATCGCCTTTCTGTAACTTCACACACTTCCAATGTTTGACTTCACAAACCTCCATTCCATGACTTCACACACCTCCATTCCATGAGCTCACACACCGTCATTTTTCACTTCACACACCTACATTCTGTGACTTCACACACCTCCATTTTTGACTTCACACACCTCCATTTTGACTTCACACACCTCCATTCTGTAACTTCACACACCTCCATTCTATGACTTCACACACTTCAATTATATTTCTTCACACACTTCCATTCTGTGACTTCACAACCCTCCTTTCTGAGTTCACACACCTCCATTGTTTGACTTCACACACCTCCAATATATGACCTCAAACACCTCAATTCTCTGACTTCACACACCTTCATTCTATGACTTCATACCCGTCCATTCTGTGACTTCACAGACCTCCATTCTATGACTCCATACACCTCCGTTCTATGACTTCACACACCCTCCATTCTATGACTTCACACACCTCCATTCTCTGACTTCACACCCCTCCAATTTGACTTCACATACCTCCATTCTATGACTTCATAAACCTCCCATCGGTGACTTCACAATCCTCCATTCTATGACTTAACTCATCTGCATTCTATGACTTCACACACCTGAATTCTGACTCACACAGCTCCATTCTGTGACTTCACAAAACTCCATTCTATGATTTCACACATCTCCATTCTATGACTTCACACACCTCCATTCTATGACTTCACAAACCTCCATTCTATGACTTCACACACCTCCATTCTATGACTTCACACACCTCCATTCTATGATTTCACACACCTCCATTCTATGACTTCACACACCTCCATTCTGTGACTTCACACACATCCATTCTATGAGTTCACACACCTCCATTTTGACTTCACACACCTCCATTCTATGACTTCACACAGCTCCATTCTGACTACACACACCTCCATTCTATGACTTCACACACCTCCATTCTATGACTTCACAGATCTACTTTATGAGTTGACACACCTCCATTCTATGACTTCACACACCTCCAATCTGAATTCACACACCTACATTGTGACTTCACACACCTCCATTCTATGACTTCACACAGCTCCATTCTGACTACACACACCTCCATTCTATGCCTTTGCACACCTCTATTCTGACTTCACACACCTCCATTCTGAAATTTCACACACCTCCATTCTATGACTTCACACACCTCCATTCTATGACTTCACAAACCTCCATTGTGACTTCACACACGTCCATTCTGTGACTTCACACACCTCCATTCTATATCATCACAGACCTCCATTCTAAGACTTCACACACCTCCATTCTATGCCTTCACACAGCTCCAGTCTATGACTTCACAAACCTCCATTCTGTGACTTCACACACCTGCACTCTGACTTCACACACCTCCATTCTATGACTTCATACACCTCCCTTCTATGACTTCATACACCAACGTTCTATGACTTCACACACCTCCATTCTGTGACTTCACAAATCTCCATTCTGACTTCACACTTTTCCATTCTATGACTTCACACACCTCCATTCCATGACTTCACACATCTCCTTTTGTAACTTCCCACACTTCCAATGTTTGATTTCACAAACCTCCATTCCATGACTTCACACACCTCCATTCTATGAGTTCACACACCTCCATTCTTTGACTTCTCACACCTCCATTTTGACTTCACACACCTACATTCTGTGACTTCACACACCTCCATTTGTGACTTCACACACCACCATTTTGACTTCACACACCTCCATTCTGTGAATTCACACACCTCCATTCTATGACTTCACACACCTCCATTCTATGACTTCACACACCTACATTGTGACTTCACACACCTCCATTCTATGAGTTCACACACCTGCATTGTGACTTCACACACCTCCATTCTATGACTTCACACATCTCCATCCTGACCTCACACATCTCCATACTGACTTCACACACCTAAATTCTGTGACTTCACACACCTCCATTCTATGATTTCACACACCTCCATTCTATGACTTCACACATCTCCTTTTGTAACTTCCCACACTTCCAATGTTTGACTTCACAAACCTCCATTCCATAACTTCACACACCTCCATTCTATGAGTTCACACACCTCCATTCTTTGACTTCACACTTCACACACCTACATTCTGTGACTTCACACACCTCCATTTGTGACTTCACACACCACCATTTTGACTTCACACACCTCCATTCTGTGAATTCACACACCTCCATTCTATAACTTCACACACCTCCATTCTATGACTTCACACACCTACATTGTGACTTCACACACCTCCATTCTATGATTTCACACACCTCCATTCTGTGACTTCACACACCTCCATTCTATGACTTCACAGACCTACTTTATTTGTTGACACACCTCCATTCTATGACTTCACACACCTCCAATCTGAATTCACACACCTCCATTCTGTGACTTCACACACCTCCATTCCATGAGTTTACACACTTCCATTTTGAATTCACACACCTCCATTCTATGACTTCACACAGCTCCATTCTGACTTCACACACCTCAATTGTATGACTTTACACACCTCTATTCTGACTTCACACACCTCCATTCTATGACTTCACAAACCTCCCTTCTATGACTTCACACACCTTCACTCTGTGACTTCACACATCTCCACTCTGTGACTTTACACACCTCCATTCTGCGAATTCACACACCTCCATTCTGTGATTTCACAGACCTCCATTCTATGACTTCACACACCTCCATTCTTTGACTTCACACACCTCCATTCTATGACTTCACACACCTCCATTCTATGACTTCACACACCTCCATTCTATGACTTCACACACCTGCATTCTGACTTCACACACCTCCATTCTATGACTTCATACACCTCCATACTATGACTTCATACACCAATATTCTAGGACTTCACACACCGCCATTCTATGACTTCACAAATCTCCATTCTGACTTCACACTCCTCCATTCTATGACTTCACACACATCCATTCTGTAACTTCAAACACTTCCAATGTTTGACTTCACAAACCTCCATTCCATGACTTCACACACCTCCAATCCATGAGTTCACACACCGCCATTTTTGACTTCACACACCTCCATTTTGACTTCACACACCTACATTCTGTGACTTCACACACCTCCATTTGTGACTTCACACACCTCCATTTTGACTTCACACACCTCCATTCTGTGACTTCACACACCTCTATTCTATGACTTCACACACTTCAATTCTATTACTTCACACACTTCCATTCTGTGACTTCACACACCTCCTTTCTATGACTTCACCCAACTCCAATCTGTGAATGCACACATCTCCACTCTGTGTCTTTACACACCTCCATTTTGCGAATTCATACCCCTCCATTCTGAGATTTCACAACACCTCCATTCTATGACTTCACACACCTCCATTCTATGACTTCACAAACCTCCATTGTGACTTCACACACGTCCATTTTGTGACTTCACACACCTCCATTCTATATCATCACAGACCTCCATTCTATGACTTCACACACTTCCATTCTATGACTTCACACAGCTCCAGTCTATGACTTCACAAACCTCCATTCTATGACTTCACACACCTGCACTCTGACTTCACACACCTCCATTCTATGACTTCATACACCTCACTTCTATGACTTCATACACCAACCTTCTATGACTTCACACACCTCCATTCTGTGACTTCACAAATCTACATTCTGACTTCACTCTCCTCCATTCTATGACTTCACACACCTCCATTCTATGACTTCACACATCTCCTTTTGTAACTTCCCACACTTCCAATGTTTGACTTCACAAACCTCCATTCTATGACTTCACACACCTCCATTCTATGAGTTCACACACCTCCATTCTTTGACTTCACACTTCACACACCTACATTCTGTGACTTCACACACCTCCATTTGTGACTTCACAAACCACCATTTTGACTTCACACACCTCCATTCTGTGAATTCACACACCTCCATTCTATGACTTCACACACCTCCATTCTATGACTTCACACATCTACATTGTGACTTCACACACCTCCATTCTATGAGTTCACACACCTGCATTGTGACTTCACACACCTCCATTCTATGACTTCACACATCTCCATCCTGACCTCACACACCCTCCATACTGACTTCACACACCTAAATTCTGTGACTTCACACACCTCCATTCTATGATTTCACACACCTCCGTTCTATGACTTCACACACCTCCATTCTATGACTTCACAGTCCTACTTTATGAGTTGACACACCTCCATTCTATGATTTCACACACCTCCAATCTGAATTCACACACCTCCATTCTGTGACTTCACACACCTCCATTCCATGAGTTTACACACTTCCATTTTGACTTCACACACCTCCATTCTATGACTTTACACAGCTCCATTCTGACTTCACACACCTCAATTATATGACTTTACACACCTCTCTTCTGACATCACACACCTCCATTCTAAGACTTCACAAACCTCCCTTCTATGACTTCACACACCTCCACTCTGTGACTTCACACATCTCCACTTTGTGACTTTACACACCTCCATTCTGCGAATTCACACACCTCCATTCTGTGATTTCACAGACCTCCATTCTATGACTTCACACACCTCCATTCTTTGACTTCACACACCTCCATTCTATGACTTCACACACCTCCATTGTAACTTCACACACCTCCATTCTGTGACTTCACACACCTCCCTTCCATGACTTCACACACATCCAATATATGACTTCACACACCTCCATTCTATGACTTCACACACCTGCATTCTGACTTCACACACCTCCATTCTATGACTTCATACACCTCCATTCTATGACTTCATACACCAATATTCTAGGACTTCACACACCTCCATTCTATGACTTCACAAATCTCCATTCTGACTTCACACTCCTCCATTCTATGATTTCACACACCTCCATTCTTTGACTTCACACATCGCCTTTCTGTAACTTCACACACTTCCAATGTTTGACTTCACAAACCTCCATTCCATGACTTCACACACCTCCATTCCATGAGCTCACACACCGTCATTTTTCACTTCACACACCTACATTCTGTGACTTCACACACCTCCATTTTTGACTTCACACACCTCCATTTTGACTTCACACACCTCCATTCTGTAACTTCACACACCTCCATTCTATGACTTCACACACTTCAATTATATTTCTTCACACACTTCCATTCTGTGACTTCACAACCCTCCTTTCTGAGTTCACACACCTCCATTGTTTGACTTCACACACCTCCAATATATGACCTCAAACACCTCAATTCTCTGACTTCACACACCTTCATTCTATGACTTCATACCCGTCCATTCTGTGACTTCACAGACCTCCATTCTATGACTCCATACACCTCCGTTCTATGACTTCACACACCTCCATTCTATGACTTCACACACCTCCATTCTCTGACTTCACACCCCTCCAATTTGACTTCACATACCTCCATTCTATGACTTCATAAACCTCCCATCGGTGACTTCACAATCCTCCATTCTATGACTTAACTCATCTGCATTCTATGACTTCACACACCTGAATTCTGACTCACACAGCTCCATTCTGTGACTTCACAAAACTCCATTCTATGATTTCACACATCTCCATTCTATGACTTCACACACCTCCATTCTATGACTTCACAAACCTCCATTCTATGACTTCACACACCTCCATTCTATGACTTCACACACCTCCATTCTATGATTTCACACACCTCCATTCTATGACTTCACACACCTCCATTCTGTGACTTCACACACATCCATTCTATGAGTTCACACACCTCCATTTTGACTTCACACACCTCCATTCTATGACTTCACACAGCTCCATTCTGACTACACACACCTCCATTCTATGACTTCACACACCTCCATTCTATGACTTCACAGATCTACTTTATGAGTTGACACACCTCCATTCTATGACTTCACACACCTCCAATCTGAATTCACACACCTACATTGTGACTTCACACACCTCCATTCTATGACTTCACACAGCTCCATTCTGACTACACACACCTCCATTCTATGCCTTTGCACACCTCTATTCTGACTTCACACAGATCTACTTTATGAGTTGACACACCTCCATTCTATGACTTCACACACCTCCAATCTGAATTCACACACCTACATTGTGACTTCACACACCTCCATTCTATGACTTCACACACCTCCATTCTGACTTCACACACCTCCATTCTGAGATTTCACACACCTCCATTCTATGACTTCACACACCTCCATTCTATGACTTCACAAACCTCCATTGTGACTTCACACACGTCCATTCTGTGACTTCACACACCTCCAGTCTATATCATCACAGACCTCCATTCTAAGACTTCACACACTTCCATTCTATGCCTTCACACAGCTCCAGTCTATGACTTCACAAACCTCCATTCTGTGACTTCACACACCTGCACTCTGACTTCACACACCTCCATTCTATGACTTCATACACCTCCCTTCTATGACTTCATACACCAACGTTCTATGACTTCACACACTTCCATTCTGTGACTTCACAAATCTCCATTCTGAGTTCACACTTCTCCATTCTATGACTTCACACACCTCCATTCCATGACTTCACACATCTCCTTTTGTAACTTCCCACACTTCCAATGTTTGATTTCACAAACCTCCATTCCATGACTTCACACACCTCCATTCTATGAGTTCACACACCTCCATTCTTTGACTTCTCACACCTCCATTTTGACTTCACACACCTACATTCTGTGACTTCACACACCTCCATTTGTGACTTCACACACCACCATTTTGACTTCACACACCTCCATTCTGTGAATTCACACACCTCCATTCTATGACTTCACACACCTCCATTCTATGACTTCACACACCTACATTGTGACTTCACACACCTCCATTCTATGAGTTCACACACCTGCATTGTGACTTCACACACCTCCATTCTATGACTTCACACATCTCCATCCTGACCTCACACACCTCCATACTGACTTCACACACCTAAATTCTGTGACTTCACACACCTCCATTCTATGATTTCACACACCTCCATTTTATGACTTCACACACCTCCATTCTATGACTTCACAGACCAACTTTATGAGTTGACACACCTCCATTCTATGACTTCACACACCTCTGATCTGAATTCACACACCTCCATTCTGTGACTTCACACACCTCCATTCCATGAGTTTACACACTTCCATCTTGACTTCACACACCTCCATTCTATGACTTCACACAGCTCCATTCTATGACTTCACACACCTGCATTCGGACTTCACACACCTCCATTCTATTCCTTCACAAACCTCCCTTCTATGACTTCACACACCTCCACTCTGTGACTTCACACATCTCCACTCTGTGACTTTACACACCTCCATTCTGCGAATTCACACACCTCGATTCTGTGATTTCACACACCTCCATTCTATGACTTCACACACCTCCATTCTTTGACTTCACACACCTCACTTCCGTGACTTCACACACCTCCATTGTATGACTTCACAAACCTACATTCTATGACATTACACACCTCCATTCTATGACTTCACACACTTCCATTCTATGACTTCACACACCTCCATTCTATGACTTCACACACCTCCATTCTATGACTTCACACACCTGCATTCGGACTTCACACACCTCCATTCTATGACTTCACACACTTCCATTCTATGACTTCACACACCTCCATTCTATGACTTCACACACCTCCATTCTATGACTTCACACACCTGCATTCGGACTTCACACACCTCCATTCCATGACTTCATACACCTCCATTCTATGACTTCATACACCAACATTCTATGACTTCACACACCTCAATTCTATGACTTCACAAATCTCAATTCTGCCTTACACTCCTCCATTATATGACTTCACACATCTCCTTTCTGTAACTTCACACACTTCCAATGATTGACTTCACAAACCTCCATTCCATGACTTCACACACCTCCATTCTATGAGTTAACACACCTCCATTCTTTGACTTCACACACCTCCATTTTGACTTCACACACCTACATTCTGTGACTTCACACACCTCCATTTGTGACTTCACACAACACCATTTTGACTTCACACACCTCCATTCTGTGACTTCACACACCTCCATTCTGTGACTTCACACACCTCCATTTTGACTTCACACACTTCCATCCTGTGATATCACACACCTCCATTCTGTGACTTCACACACCACCAGTGTTTGACATCACACACCTCCATTCTTTGACTTCGCACACCTCCATTCCACGCCTTCACCCATGTCCATTCTATCAGTTCGCACACATCCATTCTATGAGTTCCCACACCACAATTTTGTCTTCACACACCTCCATTCTATGACTTCACACACCTTAATTCTTAATTCAGAAACATCCATTCTAAGACTTCACACAGCTCCATTCTATGACTTCGCAAACCTCAATTCTGTGGCTCCACGCACCTCCATTCTGAGTTCACACAACTCCATTCGGTCACTTCACACACCTCCAATCTGACTTCACACACCTGCATTCTATGACTTCACACACTTCCATTCTATTACCTCACACACTTCCATTCAGTGACTTCACACACCACCTTTCTGAGTTCACACACCTCCATTTTTTGACTTCACACACCTCCAATATTTGACTTCAAACACCTCAATTCTCTGACTTCACACACCTTCAGTCTATGACTTCATACCCGTCCATTCTATGACTTCACCCACCTCCATTCTATGAGTTCACACACCTAGATTCTCCGACTTCACACCCTTCCAATTTGACTTCACATACCTCCATTCTATGAATTCACAAACCTCCATTTGGTGACCTCACAATCCTCCATTCTATGACTTCACACATCTGCATTCTATAACTTCACACACCTCAATTCTGACTCACACAGCTCCATTCTGTGACTTCACATAACTCCATTGTATGATTTCACACATCTCCATACTATGACTTCACACACCTCCATCTATGACTTCACACACCCAATTCTGAGTTCACACACCTCCATTCTGTGACTTCACACACCTCCATTCTGACTTCACACTTCCATTGTATGACTTCACACACCTCCATTGTATGACTTCACACACTTCCATTGTGACGTCACACCTCCATTCTATGAGTTCACACACCTCCATTCTATGACTTCACACACTTCCATTCTGACTTCACAAACCTCTATTCTATGACTTCGCATACCTACATTCTGACTTCACACACCTCCATTCTTTGACTTCACAGACCTCGAATCTGTGACTTCACTCACCTCCACTCTATGACTTCACACTTCTCCATTCTATGACTTCCCACACCTAATTTCTATGACTTCACCCACCCCCATTCTATGATTTCACACCTCCATTCTGACTTCACACACCTCCATTCTATGACTTCACACACCTCCATTCTGACTTCACACACCTCCATTCTGTGACTTCACACACCTCCATTCTATGATTTCACACACCTCCATTCTGTGACTTCACACACCTCCATTCTATGACTTCATACACCTCCATTCTGTGACTTCACACACCTCCATTCTATGTCTTCACACATCTCCATTCTATGACTTGACACACCTACATTGTCACTTCACACACCTCCATTCTATGAGTTCACACACCTCCATTCTATGACTTCACTCACATCCATTCTGTGACTTCACACACCACTATTGTTTGACTTCACACACCTCCATTCTTTGACTTCACACACCTCCATTCCACGACTTCACACACCTCCATTCGATGAGTTCACACACATCCATTCTATGAGTTCACACACCACAATTTTGTCTTCACACACCTCCATTCTATGACTTCACCCACCTTCATTCTTAATTCAGAAACATCCATTTTATGACTTCCCACAACTCCATTTGTGACTTCGCAAACCTCTATTCTGTGACTTCACACACCTCCATTCTGAGTTCACACACTTCCATTCAGTGACTTCATAGACATCGAATCCTTGACTTCACTCACCTGCATTCTATGACTTCACACTCCTCCACTCTATGATTTCCCACACCTCCTTTTTATGACTTCACCCACCTCCAATCTATGACTACACACCTCCATTCTGACTTCACAAACCTGAATTCTGTGACTTCACACACCTCCATTCTATGAGTTCACACACCTCCATTCTGTGACTTCACACACCTCCATTCTATGATTTCACACACCTCCATTCTGTGACTACACACACATCCATTCTATGACTTCACACACATCCTTTCTGAGTTGACAAACCTCCATTATATGACTTCACACAACTCCAATATGACTTCACACACCTCCATTCTGTGACTTCACACACCTCCATTCTATGAGTTCACACACCTCCATTCTGACTTCACGAACCTCCATTCTATGTCTTCACACAGCTCCATTCTGACTTCACACACCTCCATTCTATGACTTCACACACCTCCATTCTGTGACTTCACACACCTCCATTATATGACTTCACACACCTCCATTCTATGAGTTCACACACCTACATTGTGACTTCACACAGCTCCATTCTATGAGTTCACACACCTCCATTTTATGACTTCACTCACCTCCATTCTGACTTCACAAACCTAAATTCTGTGAATTCACACACCTCCATTCTTTGATTTCACACCACTCCATTCTATGACTTCACCCACCTCCATTCTATGACTTCACACACCTCCTTTCTGAGTTGACACACCTCCATTATATGACTTCACACAACTCCAATTTGACTTCACAAACCTCCATTCTGTGACTTCACACACCTCCATTCTATGAGTTTTCACACCTCCATTCTGAGTTCACACACCTCCATTCTGTGACTTCACAAACCTCCTTTCTATGACTTCACACACCTCCACTCTGTGAATGCACACATCTCCACTCTGTGTCTTTACACACCTCCATTCTGCGAATTCATATCCCTCCATTCTGTGATTTCACACACCTCCCTTCTATGACTTCACACACCTCCATTCTATGACTTCATACACCTCCATTCTGTGACTTCACACACCTCCATTCTATGTCTTCACACATATCCATTCTATGACTTGACACACCTACATTGTCACTTCACACACCTCCATTCTATGAGTTCACACACCTCCATTCTATGACTTCACTCACATCCATTCTGTGACTTCACACACCACTATTGTTTGACTTCACACACCTCCATTCTTTGACTTCACACACCTCCATTCCACGACTTCACACACCTCCATTCGATGAGTTCACACACATCCATTCTATGAGTTCACACACCACAATTTTGTCTTCACACACCTCCATTCTATGACTTCACCCACCTTCATTCTTAATTCAGAAACATCCATTTTATGACTTCCCACAACTCCATTTGTGACTTCGCAAACCTTCATTCTGTGACTTCACACACCTCCATTCTGAGTTCACACACTTCCATTCAGTGACTTCACACACCTCCATTCTGACTTCACACACCTCCATTCTATGACTTCACACACCTCCATTCTGTGACGTCACACACCTCAATTCTGTGACTTCACACACCTTCATTCTTACTTCACAAACATACATTCTATGACTTCACACACCTCCATACTATGACTTCACACACCTCCATTCTTTGATTTCACACACCTCCATTCTGTGTTCACACACCTCAATTCTATGACTTCACACACCTCCATTCTGTCTTCACACACGTCCATTCTATGACTTCACACCTCCCTTCTATGACTCCGCACACCTCCATTCTTTGACTTCACACACCTAAATTCTGAGTTGACACACCTCCGTTCTGTGACTTCACACACCTCCATTCTGACTTCACACAGCTCCATTCTATGACTTCACAAAACTCCATTCTATGACTTCACACACCTCCATTCTGTGACTTCACACACCTCCATTCTATGACTTCACACACTTACATTGTGACGACACACACCTCCATTCAATGAGTTCACACATCTCCATTCTGACTTCACACACCTCCATTCTATGACTTCACACACCTCGATTCTGAATTCACACAGCTCCATTCTGTGACTTCACAAAACTCCATTCTATGATTTCACACACCTCCATACTATGACTTCACACAACTCCATCTATGAATTCACACACCTCAATTCTGACTTCACACACCTCTATTCTATGACTTCGCACACCTCCATTTTGACATCACACACCTCCATTCTATGACTTCATAGACATCGAATCCTTGACTTCACTCACCTGCATTCTATGACTTCACACTCCTCCACTCTATGATTTCCCACACCTCCTTTTTATGACTTCACCCACCTCCAATCTATGACTACACACCTCCATTCTGACTTCACAAACCTGAATTCTGTGACTTCACACACCTCCATTCTATGAGTTCACACACCTCCATTCTGTGACTTCACACACCTCCATTCTATGATTTCACACACCTCCATTCTGTGACTTCACACACATCCATTCTATGACTTCACACACATCCTTTCTGAGTTGACAAACCTCCATTATATGACTTCACACAACTCCAATATGACTTCACACACCTCCATTCTGTGACTTCACACACCTCCATTCTATGAGTTCACACACCTCCATTCTGACTTCACGAACCTCCATTCTATGTCTTCACACAGCTCCATTCTGACTTCACACACCTCCATTCTATGACTTCACACACCTCCATTCTGTGACTTCACACACCTCCATTATATGACTTCACACACCTCCATTCTATGAGTTCACACACCTACATTGTGACTTCACACACCTCCATTCTATGAGTTCACACACCTCTATTTTATGACTTCACTCACCTCCATTCTGACTTCACAAACCTAAATTCTGTGAATTCACACACCTCCATTCTTTGATTTCACACCACTCCATTCTATGACTTCACCCACCTCCATTCTATGACTTCACACACCTCCTTTCTGAGTTGACACACCTCCATTATATGACTTCACACAACTCCAATTTGACTTCACAAACCTCCATTCTGTGACTTCACACACCTCCATTCTATGAGTTTTCACACCTCCATTCTGAGTTCACACACCTCCATTCTGTGACTTCACAAACCTCCTTTCTATGACTTCACACACCTCCACTCTGTGAATGCACACATCTCCACTCTGTGTCTTTACACACCTCCATTCTGCGAATTCATACCCCTCCATTCTGTGATTTCACACACCTCCCTTCTATGACTTCACACACCTCCATTCTATGACTTCACAAACCTCCATTTTGGCTTCGCACACGTCCATTCTGTGCCTTCACACACCTCCCTTACGTGACTTCACACACCTCAATTCTATGACTTCACACACCTCCATTCTATGACATCACACACCTCCATTCTATGACTTCACACACTTCCATTCTATGACTTCACACACCTCCACTCTATGACTTCCCAAACCTCCATTCTATGACTTCACACACCTGCACTCTGACTTCACACACCTCCATTCTATGACTTCATACACCTCCCTTCTATGACTTCATACACCAACATTCTATGCCTTCACACACCTCCATTCTGTGACTTCACAAATCTCCATTCTGACTTCACACTCCTCCATTCTATGACTTCACACACATCCATTCTATGACACATCTCCTTTTTGTAACTTCCCACACTTCCAATGTTTGACTTCACAAACCTCCATTCCATGATTTCACACACCTCCATTCTTTGAGTTCACACACCTCCATTCTTTGACTTCACACACATCCATTTTGACTTCACACACCTACATTCTGTGACTTCACACACCTCCATTTGTGACTTCACACACCACCATTTGACTTCACACACCTCCATTCTGTGACTTCACACACCTCCTTCCTTTGACGTCACACACCTCTATTTTGAATTCACACACTTCCATTCTGTGATTTCACACACCTCCATTCTGTGACTTCACACACCACTATTGTTTGACTTCACACACCTCCATTCTTTCACTTCACACACCTCCATTCGATGAGTTCACACACATCCATTCTATGAGTTCACACACCACAATTTTGTCTTCACACACCTCCATTCTATGACTTCACCCACCTTCATTCTTAATTCAGAAACATCCATTTTATGACTTCCCGCAACTCCATTCTGTGACTTCGCAAACCTTCATTCTGTGATTTCACACACCTCCATTCTGAGTTCACACTCCTCCATTCGGTGACTTCACACACCTCCATTCTGACTTCACACACCTCCATTCTATGACTTCTCACACCTCCATTCTGTGACGTCACACACCTCAATTCTGTGACTTCACACACCTTCATTCTTACTTCACAAACGTACCTTCTATGACTTCTCACCTCCATACTATGACTTCACACATCTCCATTCTTTGACTTCACACACCTCCATTCTGTGTTCACACACCTCAATTCTGTGACTTCACACACCTCCATTTTGACTTCACACACCTTCATTCTATGACTTCACACACCTCCCTTCTATGACTTCGCACACCTCCATTCTTTGACTTCACACACCTAAATTCTGAGCTGACACACTTCTATTCTGTGACTTCACACACCTCCATTCTGACTTCACACAGCTCCATTCTATGACTTCACAAAACTCCATTCTATGACTTCACACACCTCCATTCTGTGACTTCACACACCTCCATTCTATGACTTCACACACTTTCATTGTGACGTCACACAACTCCATTCTATGTGTTCACACATCTCCATTCTGACTTCACACACCTCCATTCTATGACTTCACACACCTCCATTCTGAATTCACACAGCTCCATTCTGTGACTTCACAAAACTCCATTCTATGATTTCACACACGTCCATACTATGACTTCACACAACTCCATCTATGACTTCACACACCTCAATTCTGACTTCACACACCTCTATTCTATGACTTCGCACTATCCATTTTTACATCAAACACCTCCATTCTATGACTTCACTGACCTGTACTCTATGACTTCACACTCCTCCATTCTATGATTGCCCACACCTCCTTTTCATGTCTTCACCCACCTCCAATATATGACTACACACCTCCATTTTGACTTCACACACCTGCATTCTGTGACTTCACACACCTCCATTCTATGAGTTCACACACCTCCATTCTGTGACTTCACACACCTTCAATCTTACTTCAGAAACATCCATTCTACAACTTCACAAACCTCCATTCTGTGACTTCACACACCTCCATTCTGAGTTCACACAGCTCCATTCGGTGACTTCACACACCTCCATTCTGTGCCTTCACACACCTTCATTCTATGACTTCACACACTTCCATTCTATGACTTCACACACCTCCATTCTGTGACGTCAAACACCTCCATTCTAAGTTCACACACCTCCAATCTGTGACTTCACACACCTCCATTCTGTGACTTCACACACCTCCATTCTATGAATTCACACACATCCATTCTATGACTTCACACACCTCCATTCTGTGACTTTACACACCTCCATTCTGAGTTCACCCACCTCCATTCTTTGACTTCACACACCTCCATTCTGTTACTTCCCACACCTCCATTCTGTGACTTCACACACCTCCGTTCTATGACTTCACACACCTCCCTTCTATGACTTCACACACCACCATTCTGTGACTTCACACACCTCCATTCTATGATTTCACACACCTCCATTCTATGACTTCACACACCTCCAATATATGACTACAAACACCTGAATTCTGTGACTTCACACACCTCCATTCTATGACTTCATACCAGTCAATTCTGTGACTTCACACACCTCAGTTCTCTGACTTCACACACGTCCATTCTATGACTTCACCCACCTCCATACTCTGACTTCACACACATCCATTCTGTGATTTCACAAACCTCTATACTATGATTTCACACACCTCCATTTTATGACGTCACACACCTCCATTTTGACTTCACTCACCTCCATTATGTGACTTCACACTCCTCCCTTCGGTGACTTCACACACCTCCATTCTATTACTTCACACATCTACATTCTATGACTTCACACACCTCCATTCTATGACTTCACACACTTCCATTCTATGATTTCACATACCTCCATGCTATCATTTCACACACCTCCATTCTGTGACTTCACACACCTCCATTCTGAGTTCACATACCTCCATTCTGTGACTCAACACACCTCCATTCTGACTTCACACACCTCCATTTTGACTTCACACACCTCATTTCTTGACTTCACACACCTCCATGCTGACTTCACACACCTCCATTCTATGACTTCACACAGCTCTATTCTATGACTTCACACACCTCCATTCTGAGTTCACACACCTCCATTCTGTGACTTTACACACCTCCATTCTGACTTTACACATCTCCATTGTATGACTTCACACACCTGCCTACTGTGAATTCACACACCTCCATTCTATGACTTCACACACCTTCATTTTTACTTCAGAAATATCCATTCTATGACTTCGCCCACCTCCATTCTGTGACTTCACACACCTCCATTCTGTGACTTCACACACCTCAATTCTGTGACTTCACACACCTCCATTTTGATTTAACACACTTCCATTCTATGACTTCACTCACCTCCATTCTATGACTTTACACACCTACATTGTCACTTCACACACCTCCATTCTATGAGTTCACACACCTCCATTCCATGACTTCACTCACCTCCATTCTGTGACTTCACACACCACTATTGTTTGACTTTACACACCTCCATTCTTTGACTTCACACACCTCCATTCCCGACTTCACACACCTCCATTCGATGAGTTCACACACATCCATTCTATGAGTTCACACACCACAATTTTGTCTTCACAAACCTGCATTCTATGACTTCACCCACCTTCATTCTTAATTCAGAAACATCCATTTTATGACTTCCCACAACTCCCTTTGTGACTTCGCAAACCTTCATTCTGTGACTTCACACACCTCCATTCTGAGTTCACACACCTCCATTTGGTGACTTCACACACCTCCATTCTGACTTCACACACCTCCATTCTATGAGTTCACACACCTCCATTCTATGACTTCACACACCTCCATTCTGACTTCACACACCTCTATTCTATGAATTCAAACACCTACATTCTGACTTCACACACATCCATTCTATGACTTCACAGACCTCGAATCTGTGACTTCACTCACCTCCACTCTATGACTTCACACTTCTCCATTTTATGACATCCCACACCTAATTTCTATGACTTCACCCACCTCCATTCTGACTTCACACCTCCATTCTGACTTCACACACCTCCATTCTATGACTTCACACACCTCCATTCTGACTTCATACACATCCATTCTGTGACTTCACACACCTCCATTCTATGATTTCACACACTTCTATTCTGTGACTTCACACACCTCCATTCTATGACTTCACACACCTCCATTATGTGACTTCACACACCTCCAGTCTATGACTTCACACACCTCCATTCTATGACTTCACACACCTACATTGTGACTTCACACAACTCCATTTTATCAGTTCACACACCTGCATTGTGACATCACACAACTCCATTCTATGACTTCACACACCTCCATTGTGACTTCACACACCTCCATTCTGACTTCACACACCTCCACTCTATGACTTCACACACCTCCATTCTGACTTCACACACCTCCATTCTGTGACTTCACACACCTCCATTCTATGATTTCACACACCTCCATTCTGTGACCTCACACAACTCCATTCTATGACTTCACACACCTACTTTCTGTGACGTCACACACCTCCATTCTGAGTTCACGCACCTCCATTCTGTGACTTCTCACACCTGGATTCTGTGACATCACACACCTTCAATCTGTGACTTCACACACCTCCATTCTATGACCTCACACACCCTCATTCTATGATTTCACACACCACGATTCTATGACTTCACACATCCATTTTGATTTCACACACCTCCAATATATGTCTTCAAACACCTCAATTCTGTGACTTCACACACCTCCATTCTATGACTTGACACACTTCCATTCTATGACTTCACACACCTCCATTTTGTGACTTTACACACCTCCATTCTGGGTTCACACACCTCCATTCTGTGACTTCACACTCCTGCAATCTGTGACTTCCCACACCTCCATTCTGTGACTTCACACACCTCCATTCTATGACTTCACACACCTTCATTCTTACTTCACAAACACCCATTCTATGACTTCCCACACCTCCATTCTATGACTTCACACACCTCCATTCTGTGACTTCACACACCTCCATTCTATGACTTCACCCACCTCCATTGTGACTACACACACCTCCATTCTATGACTTCACACACCTCCATTCTGACTTCACACACCTCCATTCTATGACTTCACACACCTCCATTCTGAATTCACACAGCTCAATTCGGTGACTTCACAAAATTCCATTCTGACTTCACACACCTCCATTGTATGAATTCACACACCTCCCTTCTGTGACTTCACACACTTCCATTGTGACGTCACACACCTCCATTCTATGAGTTCACACACCTCCATTCTATGACTTCACACACCTCCATTGTGACTTCACAAACCTCTATTCTATGACTTCGCACACCTCCATTCTGACATCACACACCTCCATTCTGACTTCACACACCTCAATTCTGACTTCACACACCTCTATTCTATGACTTCGCACTATCCATTTTTACATCAAACACCTCCATTCTATGACTTCACTGACCTGTACTCTATGACTTCACACTCCTCCATTCTATGATTGCCCACACCTCCTTTTCATGTCTTCACCCACCTCCAATATATGACTACACACCTCCATTTTGACTTCACACACCTGCATTCTGTGACTTCACACACCTCCATTCTATGAGTTCACACACCTCCATTCTGTGACTTCACACACCTTCAATCTTACTTCAGAAACATCCATTCTACAACTTCACAAACCTCCATTCTGTGACTTCACACACCTCCATTCTGAGTTCACACAGCTCCATTCGGTGACTTCACACACCTCCATTCTGTGCCTTCACACACCTTCATTCTATGACTTCACACACTTCCATTCTATGACTTCACACACCTCCATTCTGTGACGTCAAACACCTCCATTCTAAGTTCACACACCTCCAATCTGTGACTTCACACACCTCCATTCTGTGACTTCACACACCTCCATTCTATGAATTCACACACATCCATTCTATGACTTCACACACCTCCATTCTGTGACTTTACACACCTCCATTCTGAGTTCACCCACCTCCATTCTTTGACTTCACACACCTCCATTCTGTTACTTCCCACACCTCCATTCTGTGACTTCACACACCTCCGTTCTATGACTTCACACACCTCCCTTCTATGACTTCACACACCACCATTCTGTGACTTCACACACCTCCATTCTATGATTTCACACACCTCCATTCTATGACTTCACACACCTCCAATATATGACTACAAACACCTGAATTCTGTGACTTCACACACCTCCATTCTATGACTTCATACCAGTCAATTCTGTGACTTCACACACCTCAGTTCTCTGACTTCACACACGTCCATTCTATGACTTCACCCACCTCCATACTCTGACTTCACACACATCCATTCTGTGATTTCACAAACCTCTATACTATGATTTCACACACCTCCATTTTATGACGTCACACACCTCCATTTTGACTTCACTCACCTCCATTATGTGACTTCACACTCCTCCCTTCGGTGACTTCACACACCTCCATTCTATTACTTCACACATCTACATTCTATGACTTCACACACCTCCATTCTATGACTTCACACACTTCCATTCTATGATTTCACATACCTCCATGCTATCATTTCACACACCTCCATTCTGTGACTTCACACACCTCCATTCTGAGTTCACATACCTCCATTCTGTGACTCAACACACCTCCATTCTGACTTCACACACCTCCATTTTGACTTCACACACCTCATTTCTTGACTTCACACACCTCCATGCTGACTTCACACACCTCCATTCTATGACTTCACACAGCTCTATTCTATGACTTCACACACCTCCATTCTGAGTTCACACACCTCCATTCTGTGACTTTACACACCTCCATTCTGACTTTACACATCTCCATTGTATGACTTCACACACCTGCCTACTGTGAATTCACACACCTCCATTCTATGACTTCACACACCTTCATTTTTACTTCAGAAATATCCATTCTATGACTTCGCCCACCTCCATTCTGTGACTTCACACACCTCCATTCTGTGACTTCACACACCTCAATTCTGTGACTTCACACACCTCCATTTTGATTTAACACACTTCCATTCTATGACTTCACTCACCTCCATTCTATGACTTTACACACCTACATTGTCACTTCACACACCTCCATTCTATGAGTTCACACACCTCCATTCCATGACTTCACTCACCTCCATTCTGTGACTTCACACACCACTATTGTTTGACTTTACACACCTCCATTCTTTGACTTCACACACCTCCATTCCCGACTTCACACACCTCCATTCGATGAGTTCACACACATCCATTCTATGAGTTCACACACCACAATTTTGTCTTCACAAACCTGCATTCTATGACTTCACCCACCTTCATTCTTAATTCAGAAACATCCATTTTATGACTTCCCACAACTCCCTTTGTGACTTCGCAAACCTTCATTCTGTGACTTCACACACCTCCATTCTGAGTTCACACACCTCCATTTGGTGACTTCACACACCTCCATTCTGACTTCACACACCTCCATTCTATGAGTTCACACACCTCCATTCTATGACTTCACACACCTCCATTCTGACTTCACACACCTCTATTCTATGAATTCAAACACCTACATTCTGACTTCACACACATCCATTCTATGACTTCACAGACCTCGAATCTGTGACTTCACTCACCTCCACTCTATGACTTCACACTTCTCCATTTTATGACATCCCACACCTAATTTCTATGACTTCACCCACCTCCATTCTGACTTCACACCTCCATTCTGACTTCACACACCTCCATTCTATGACTTCACACACCTCCATTCTGACTTCATACACATCCATTCTGTGACTTCACACACCTCCATTCTATGATTTCACACACTTCTATTCTGTGACTTCACACACCTCCATTCTATGACTTCACACACCTCCATTATGTGACTTCACACACCTCCAGTCTATGACTTCACACACCTCCATTCTATGACTTCACACACCTACATTGTGACTTCACACAACTCCATTTTATCAGTTCACACACCTGCATTGTGACATCACACAACTCCATTCTATGACTTCACACACCTCCATTGTGACTTCACACACCTCCATTCTGACTTCACACACCTCCACTCTATGACTTCACACACCTCCATTCTGACTTCACACACCTCCATTCTGTGACTTCACACACCTCCATTCTATGATTTCACACACCTCCATTCTGTGACCTCACACAACTCCATTCTATGACTTCACACACCTACTTTCTGTGACGTCACACACCTCCATTCTGAGTTCACGCACCTCCATTCTGTGACTTCTCACACCTGGATTCTGTGACATCACACACCTTCAATCTGTGACTTCACACACCTCCATTCTATGACCTCACACACCCTCATTCTATGATTTCACACACCACGATTCTATGACTTCACACATCCATTTTGATTTCACACACCTCCAATATATGTCTTCAAACACCTCAATTCTGTGACTTCACACACCTCCATTCTATGACTTGACACACTTCCATTCTATGACTTCACACACCTCCATTTTGTGACTTTACACACCTCCATTCTGGGTTCACACACCTCCATTCTGTGACTTCACACTCCTGCAATCTGTGACTTCCCACACCTCCATTCTGTGACTTCACACACCTCCATTCTATGACTTCACACACCTTCATTCTTACTTCACAAACACCCATTCTATGACTTCCCACACCTCCATTCTATGACTTCACACACCTCCATTCTGTGACTTCACACACCTCCATTCTATGACTTCACCCACCTCCATTGTGACTACACACACCTCCATTCTATGACTTCACACACCTCCATTCTGACTTCACACACCTCCATTCTATGACTTCACACACCTCCATTCTGAATTCACACAGCTCAATTCGGTGACTTCACAAAATTCCATTCTGACTTCACACACCTCCATTGTATGAATTCACACACCTCCCTTCTGTGACTTCACACACTTCCATTGTGACGTCACACACCTCCATTCTATGAGTTCACACACCTCCATTCTATGACTTCACACACCTCCATTGTGACTTCACAAACCTCTATTCTATGACTTCGCACACCTCCATTCTGACATCACACACCTCCAATCTATGACTTCACAGACCTCGAATCTGTGACTTCACTCACCTCCACTCTATGACTTCACACTCCTCCATTCCATGACTTAACACACCTCCTTTCTATGATTTCACCCACGTTCATTCTATGACTTCACACCTCCATTCTGACTTCACACACTTCCATTCAGTGACTTCACAAACCTCCATTCAATGACTTCACACACCTCCATTCTATGACTTCACACACCTTCATTCTTACTTCAGAAACATCCATTCTATGACCTCACACACCTCCATCTATGACATCACCAACCTCCATTCTGTGACTTCACACACGTCCATACTGAGTTCTCAATACTCCATTCTTACTTTACACACGTCCATTCTATGACTTCACACACCTCCATTCTATGACTTCACAAACATCCATTCTGTGACTTCACACAGCTCCATTCTGAGTTCACACACCTCCATTCTGTGACTTCACACACCTCCATTCTATGACTTCATACACCTACTTTCTATGACTTCACACATCCATTTTGACATCACACACCTCCAATATATGACTTCAAACAGCTCAATTCTCTGACTTCACACACCTCCATTTTATGACTTTAAACCCGTCCATTCAGTGACTTCACACACCTCCATTCTATGTCTTCATACACCTCCATTCTATGACTTCACCCACCTCCATTCTGACCTCACACACCTCCATTCTGACTTCACACACCTCAATTCTGTGACTTCACACACCTCCATTCTATGACTTCACAAACTACCATTGTGTCGTCACACACCTCCATTCTATGAGTTCACACACCTCCATTCCATGACTTCACTCACCTCCATTCTATGACTTCACACACCTCCTTTCTGAGTTGACAAACCTCAATTCTATGACTTCATACACCTCCAATCTGAATTCACACACCTCCATTCTATGACTTCACCCACCTCCATTCTATGACTTCACACACCTCCATTCTCCGACTTCATACCCCTCTAATTTGATTTCTCATACCTCCATTCTATGACTTCACAAACCTCACTTCGGTGACTTCACAATACTCCATTCTATGACTTCACACATCTACATTCTATGACTTCACACACCACCATTCTGAGTTTACACACCTCCATTCTGTGACTTCACACACCTCCATTCTGACTTCACACACCTCCATTGTATGACTTCACACACCTCTACTCTGTGACTTCACACACCTCCATTCTATGACTTCACACACTTCCATTGTGACATCACACACCTCCATTCTATGAGTTCACACACATCCATTCTATGACTTCACAGACCTCGAATCTGTGACTTCAATCACCTCCACTCTATGAGCTCACACTTCTCCATTCTATGACTTCCCACACCTAATTTCTATGACTTCACCCAGCTCCATTCTGACTTCACACCTCCATTCTGACTTCACACACCTCCATTATATGACTTCAGACACCTCCATTCTCACTTCACACACCTCCATTCTGTGACTTCACACACCTCCATTCTATGATTTCACACACTTCCATTCTGTGACTTCACATACCTCCATTCTATGACTTCACACACCTCCATTCTGTGACTTCACACACCTCCAGTCTATGACTTCACACACCTCCATTCTATGACTTCACACAACTACATTGTGACTTCACACAACTCCATTTTATGAGTTCACACACCTGCATTCGACTTCACACACCTCCATTCTATGACTTCACACACCTCCATTCTGACCTCACACACCTCCATTCTGACTTCACACACCTAAATTCTGTGACTTCACACACATCCATTCTATGATTTCACACACCTCCATTCTATGACTTCACTCACCTCCATTCTATGACTTCACACACCTCCATTCTGAGTTGACACACCTCCATTCTATGACTTCACACACCTCCAATCTCAATTCACACACCTCCATTCTATGACTTCACACACCTACATTCTGTGACTTCACACACCTCCATTCTATGAGTTCACACACCTCCATTTTGACTTCACACACCTCCATTCTATAACTTAAAACAGCTCCATTCTGACTTCACACACCTCAGTTCTATGACTTTACACACCTCTATTCTGACTTCACACACCTACATTCTGTGACTTCACAAACCTCCATTCTATGACTTCACACACCTCCACTCTGTGACTTCACACATCTCCACTCTGTGACTTTACACACCTCCATTCTGCGAATTCACACACCTCCATTCTGTGATTTCGCACACCTCCATTCTATGACTTCACACACCTCCATTCTTTGACTTCACACACCTCCATTCTATGACTTCACACACCTCCATTGTAACTTCACACACCTCTATTCTGTGACTTCACGCACCTCCCTTCCGTGATTTCACACACCTCCATTCTATGACTTCACACACCTACATTCTATGACATCACACACCTCCATTCTATGACTTCACACACTTCCATTCTATGACTTCACACACCTCCATTCTATGACTTCACACACCTCCGTTCTATGACTTCATACACCAACATTCTAGGACTTCACACACCTCCATTCTATGACTTCACAAATCTCCATTCTGACTTCACACTCCTCCATTCTATGACTTCATACACCAACATTCTACGACTTCACACACCTCCAATCTGTGACTTCACACATCTCCTTTCTGTAACTTCACACACTTCCAATGTTTGACTTCACAAACCTCCATTCCATGAGTTCACACACCTCCATTCCATGAGATCACACACCGCCATTCTTTGACTTCACACACCTCCATTTTGACTTCCCACACCTACATTCTGTGACTTCACACACCTCCATTTGTGACTTCAGACACCTCAATTTTGACTTCACACACCTCCATTCTGTGACTTCACACACCTCCATTCTATAACTTCACACATTTCCTTTCTATTACTTCACACACTTCCATTCTGTGACTTCACACACCTCCTTTCTGAATTCACACACCTCCGTTGTTTGACTTCACACACCTCCAATATATGACCTCAAACACCTCAATTCTCTGACTTCACACACCTTCATTCTATGACTTCATACCCGTCCATTCTGTGACTTCACAGACCTCCATTCTATGACTTCATACACCTCCATTCTATGACTTCACCCACCTCCATTCTATGACTTCACACACCTCCATTCTCTGACTTCACACCCCTCCAATTTGACTTCACATACCTTCATTCTATGACTTCACAAACCTCCCTTCGGTGACTTCACAATCCTCCATTCTATGACTTCACACATCTGCATTCTATGACTTCACACACCTCAATTTTTACTCACACAGCTCCATTCTGTGACTTCACAAAACTCCATTCTATGATTTCACACATCTCCATTCTATGACTTCACACACCTCCATTCTATGACTTCACAAACCTCCATTCTATGACTTCACACACCTCCATTCTATGACTTCACAAACCTCCATTCTATGACTTCACACACCTCCATTCTATGACTTCACACACCTCCATTCTATGATTTCACACACCTCCATTCTATGAGTTCACACACCTCCATTCTTTGACTTCTCACACCTCCATTCTATGAGTTCACACACCTCCATTCTGACTTCACACAACTCCATTCTATGCCTTCACACAGCTCCATTCTGACTTCACACACCTCCATTCTTTGACTTTGCACACCTCTATTCTGACTTCACACACCCCCATTCTGTGACTTCACAAACCTGCTTTCTATGACTTCACCCAACTCCACTCTGTGAATGCACACATCTCCACTCTGTGTGTTTACACACCTCCATTCTGTGAATTCATACCCCTCCATTCTGAGATTACACACACCTCCATTCTATGACTTCACACACCTCCATTCTATGACTTCACACACCTCCATTCTATGACTTCACCCACCTCCATTTTATGACTTCACACACCTCCATTCTCTGACTTCACACCCCTCCAATTTGACTTCACATACCTCCATTCTATGATTTCACAAAACTCCCTTCGGTGACTTCACAATCCTCCATTCTATGACTTCACACATCTGCATTCTATGGCTACACACCTCAATTTTGACTCACACAGCTCCATTCTGTGACTTCACAAAACTCCATTCTATGATTTCACACATCTCCATTCTATGACTTCACACACCTCCATTCTATGACTTCACAAACCTCCATTCTATGACTTCACAAACCTCCATTCTATGACTTCACACACCTCCATTCTATGATTTCACACACCTCCATTCTATGACTTCACACACCTCCATTCTTTGACTTCACACACCTCCATTCTATGAGTTCACACACCTCCATTCTGACTTCACACACATCCATTCTATGACTTCACACAGCTCCATTCTGACTTCACACACCTCCATTCTTTGACTTTGCACACCTCTATTCTGACTTCACACACCTCCATTCTGTGACTTCACAAACCTCCTTTCTATGACTTCACCCAACTCCACTCTGTGAATGCACATATCTCCACTCTGTGTCTTTACACACCTCCATTCTGCGAATTCATACCCCTCCATTCTGAGATTTCACACACCTCCATTCTATGACTTCACACACCTCCATTCTATGACTTCACAAACCTCCATTGTGACTTCACACACGTCCATTCTGTGACTTCACACAGCTCCAGTCTATGACTTCACAAACCTCCATTCTATGACTTCACACACCTGCACTCTGACTTCACACATCTCCATTCTATGACTTCATACACTTCCCTTCTATGACTTCATACACCAATATTCTATGACTTCACACACCTCCATTCTGTGACTTCACAAATCTCCATTCTGACTTCACACTCCTCCATTCTATGACATCACACACCTCCATTCTATGACTTCACACATTTCCATTTTGTAACTTCCCACACTTCCAATGTTTGACTTCACAAACCTCCATTCCATGACTTCACACACCTCCATTCTATGAGTTCACACACCTCCATTCTTTGACTTCACACACCTCCATTTTGACTTCACACACCTACATTCTGTGACTTCACACACCTCCATTTGCGACTTCACACACCACCATTTTGACTTCACACACCTACATTCTGTGACTTCACACACCTCCATTCTATGACTTCACGCACCTCCATTCTATGACTTCACACACCTACATTGTGACTTTACACACCTCCATCGTATGAGTTCACACACCTGCATTGTGACTTCACACACGTCCATTCTATGACTTCACACATCTCCATTCTGACCTGACACACCTCCATACTGACTTCTCACACCTAAATTCTGTGACTTCACACACCTCCATTCTATGATTTCACACACCTCCATTCTATGACTTCACACACCTCCATTCTATGACTTCACAGACCTACTTTATGAGTTGACACACCTCCATTCTATGACTTCACACACCTCCAATCTGAATTCACACACCTCCATTCTGTGACTTCACACACCTCCATTATATGAGTTTACACACTTCCATTTTGACTTCACACACCTCCATTCTATGACTTCACACAGCTCCATTCTGACTTCACACACCTCAATTATATGTCTTTACACACCTCTATTCTGACTTCACACACCTCCATTCTATGACTTCACAAACCTCCTTTCGGTGACCTCACAATCCTCCATTCTATGACTTCACACATCTGCATTCTATGACTTCACACTCCTCAATTCTGACTCACACAGCTCCATTCTGTGACTTCACAAAACTCCATTCTATGATTTCACACATCTCCATACTTTGACTTCACACAACTCCATCTATGACTTCACATACCTCCATTCTGAGTTCACACACCTCCATTCTGTGACTTCACACACCTCCATTCTGACTTCACACTTCCATTGTATGACTTCACACACTTCCATTCTGTGACTTCACACACCTCCATTCTATGACTTCACACACTTCCATTGTGACGTCACACCTCCATTCTATGAGTTCACACACCTCCATTCTATGACTTCACACACCTCCATTCTGACTTCACAAACCTCTGTTCCATGACTTCGCATACCTACATTCTGACTTCACACACCTCCATTCTGTGACTTCACAGACCTCGAATCTGTGACTTCACTCACCTCCACTCTATGACTTCACACTTCTCCATTCTATGACTTCCCAGACCTAATTTCTATGACTTCACCCACCCCCATTCTATGATTTCACACCTCCATTCTGACTTCACACATCTCCATTCTATGACTTCACACACCTACATTCTGACTTCACACACCTCCATTCTGTGACTTCACACACCTCCATTCTATGATTTCACACACCTCAATTCTGTGACTTCACACACCTCCATTCTATGACTTCACACATCTCCATTCTATGACTTGACACACCTACATTGTCACTTCACACACCTCCATTCTATGAGTTCACACACCTCCATTCTATGACTTCACTCACCTCCATTCTGTGACTTCACACACCACTATTGTTTGACTTCACACACCTCCATTGTTTGACTTCACACACCTCCATTCCACGACTCCACACACCTCCATTCGATGAGTTCACACACATCCATTTTATGAGTTCACACACCTCCATTCTGACTTCACACACCTCCATTCTGTGACTTCACAAACCTCCTTTCTATGACTTCACACACCTCCACTGTGTGAATGCACACATCTCCACTCTGTGTCTTTACACACCTCCATTCTGCGAATTCATACCCCTCCATTCTGTGATTTCACACACCTCCATTCTATGACTTCACAAACTTCCATTCTATGACTTCACAAACCTCCATTTTGACTTCACACACGTCCATTCTGTGCCTTCACACACCTCCCTTACGTGACTTCACACACCTCCATTCTATGACTTCACACACCTTCATTCTATGACATCACACACTTCCATTCTATGACTTCACACACTTCCATTCTATGACTTCACACACCTCCAGTCTATGACTTCACAAACCTCCATTCTATGACTTCACACACCTGCACTCTGACTTCACACACCTCCATTCTATGACTTCATACACCTCCCTTCTATGACTTCATACACCAACATTCTATGCCTTCACACACCTCCATTCTGTGACTTCACAAATCTCTATTCTGACTTCACACTCCTCCATTCTATGACTTCACACACCTCCATTCTATGACTTCACACATCTCCTTTTTGTAACTTCCCACACTTCCAATGTTTGACTTCACAAACCTCCATTCCATGATTTCACACACCTCCATTCTAGGAGTTCACACACCTCCATTCTTTGACTTCACACACATCCATTTTGGCTTCACACCACTACATTCTGTGACTTCACACACCTCCATTTGTGACTTCACACACCACCATTTTGACTTCACACACCTCCATTTTGTGACATCACACACCTCCATTCTTTGACTTCACACACCTCTATTTTGACTTCACACACTTCCATTCTGTGACTTCACACACCTCCATTCTGTGACTTCACACACCACTATTGTTTGACTTCACACACCTCCATTCTTTGACTTCACACACCTCCATTCCACGACTTCACACACCTCCATTCGTTGAGTTCACACACATCCATTCTATGAGTTCACACATCACAATTTTGTCTTCACACACCTCCATTCTATGACTTCACCCACCTTCATTCTTAATTCAGAAACATCCATTTTATGACTTCCCGCAACTCCATTCTGTGACTTAGCAAACCTTCATTCTGTGACTTCACACACCTCCATTCTGAGTTCACACACCTCCATTCGGTGACTTCACACACCTCCATTCTGACTTCACACACCTCCATTCTATGACTTCACACACCTCCATTCTGTGACGTCACACACCTCAATTCTGTGACTTCACACACCTTCATTCTTACTTCACAAACATACATTCTATGACTTCTCACACCTCCATACTATGACTTCACACACCTCCATTCTTTGACTTCACACACATCCATTCTGTGTTCAGACCACCTCAATTCTGTGACTTCACACACCTCCATTTTGACTTCACACATCTCCGTTCTATGACTTCACACACCTCCCTTCTATGACTTTGCACACCTCCATTCTTTGACTTCACACACCTAAATTCTGAGTTGACACACCTCCATTCTGTGACTTCACAAACCTCCATTCTGACTTCACAAAGCTCCATTCTATGACTTCACAATACTCCTTTCTATGACTTCACACACCGCCATTCTGTGACTTCACACACCTCCATTCTATGACTTCACACACTTCCATTGTGACGTCACACACCTCCATTCTATGACTTCACACATCTGCATTCTGACTTCACACACATCCATTCTATGACTTCACACAACTCCATTCTGAATTCACACAGCTCCATTCTGTGACTTGACAAAAGTCCATTCTATGATTTCACACACCTCCATACTATGACTTCACACAACTCCATGTATGACTTCATACGCCTCAATTCTGACTTCACACACCTCTATTCTATGACTTTGCACACTCCATTTTTACATCACACACCTCCATTCTATGACTGCACAGACCTCGAATATGTGACTTTACTCACCTGCACTCTATGACTTCACACTCCTCCATTCTATGATTTCCCACACCTCCTTTTTATGACTTCACCCACCTCCAATCTATGACTACACACCTCCATTTTGACTTCACACACCTGCATTCTGTGACTTCACACACCTCCATTCTATGAGTTCACACACCTCCATTCTGTGACTTCACACACCTTCATTCTTACTTCAGAAACATCCATTCCATGACTTTACAAACCTCCATTCTGTGACTTCACACACCTCCATTCTGAGTTCACACAACTCCATTCGGTGACTTCACACACCTCCATTCTGTGCCTTCACACACCTCTATTCTATGATTTCACATACCTCCATGCTATCATTTCACACACCTCCATTCTTTGACTTCACACACCTCCATTCTGAGTTCACATACCTACATTCTGTGACTCAACACACCTCCATTCTGACTTCACACACCTCCATTTTGACTTCACACACCTCATTTCTTGACTTCACACACCTCCATGCTGACTTCACACACCTCCATTCTATGACTTCACACAGCTCTATTCTATGACTACACACACCTCCATTCTGAGTTCACACACCTTCATTCTGTGACTTCACACACCTCCATTCTGACTTTACACATCTCCATTGTATGACTTCACACACCTCCATTCTGTGACTTCACACACCTCCATTCTATGACTTCACACACCTTCATTGTTACTTCAGAAACATCCATTCTATGACTTCGCCCACCTCCATTCTGTGACTTCACACACCTCCATTCTGTGACTTCACACACCTCAATTCTGTGACTTCACACACCTCCATTTTGACTTCACACACTTCCATTCTGTGACTTCACACACCTCCATTCTGTGACTTCACACACCACTATTGTTTGACTTCACACACCTCCATTCTTTGACTTCACACACCTCCATTCCACGACTTCACACACCTCCATTCGATGAGTTCACACACATCCATTCTAGCAGTTCACACACCACAATTTTGTCCTCACAAACCTCCATTCTATGACTTCACCCACCTTCATTCTTAATTCAGAAACGTCCATTTTATGACTTCCCACAACTCCATTTGTGACTTCGCAAACCTTCATTCTGTGACTTCACACACCTCCATTCTGAGTTCACACACCTCCATTCGTTGACTTCACACACCTGCATTCTGACTTCACACACCTCCATTCTATGACTTCACACACCTCCATTCTGTGACGTCACACACCTCAATTCTGTGACTTCACACACCTTCATTCTTACTTCACAAACATACATTCTATGACTTCACACACCTCCATACTATGACTTCACACACCTCCATTCTTTGACTTCACACACCTGAATTCTGTGTTCACACACCTCAATTCTATGACTTCACACACCTCCATTCTGACTTCACACACCTCCATTCTATGACTTCAGACACCTTCCTTCTATGACTACGCACACCTCCATTCTTTGACTTCACACACCTAAATTCTGAGTTGACACACCTCCCTTCTGTGACTTCACACACCTCAATTCTGACTTCACACAGCTCCATTCTATGACTTCACAAAACTCCATTCTATGACTTCACACACCTCCATTCTGTGACTTCACACACCTCCATTCTATGACTTCAAACACTTCCAATGTGACGTCACACACCTCCATTCTATGAGTTCACACATCTCCATTCTGACTTCACACACCTCCATTCTATGACTTCACACACCTCCATTCTGAATTCACACAGCTCCATTCTGTGACTTCACAAAACTCCATTCTATGATTTCACACACCTCCATACTATGACTTCACACAACTCCATCTATGACTTCACACACCTCAATTCTGACTTCACAAACCTCTATTCTATGACTTCGCACACCTCCATTTTGACATCACACACCTCCATTCAATGACTTCGTAGACCTCGAATCTGTGACTTCACTCACCTGCACTCTATAAGTTCACACTCCTCCATTCTATGATTTCCCACACCTGCTTTTTATGACTTCACCCACCTCTAATCTATGACTACACACCTCCATTCTGACTTCACAAACCTGCATTCTGTGACTTCACACACCTCCGTTCTATGAGTTCAAACACCTCCATTCTGTGACTTCACACACCTCCATTCTATGATTTCACACACCTCCATTCTGTGACTTCACACACCTCCATTCTATGACTTCACACACCTCCATTCTGTGACTTCACACACCTCCATTCTATGACTTCACACACCTCCATTCTATGACTTCACACACCTACATTGTGACTTCACACACCTCCATTCTATGAGTTCACACACCTCCATTCTATGACTTCACTCACCTCCATTCTGATCTCACACACCTCCATTCAGACTTCACAAACCTAAATTCTGTGAATTCACACACCTCCATTCTATGATTTCACACAACTCCATTCTATGACTTCACACACCTCCATTCTATGACTTCACACACCTCCTTTCTGAGTTGACACACCTCCATTATATGACTTCACACAACTCCAATTTGACTTCACAAACCTCCATTCTGTGACTTCACACACCTCCATTCTATGAGTTCACACACCTCCATTCTGACTTCACACACCTCCATTCTATGACTTCACACAGCTCCATTCTGACTTCACACACCTCCATTCTATGACTTCACACAGCTCCATTCTGACTTCACACACCTCCATTTTATGACTTTAAACCCGTCCATTCAGTGACTTCACACACCTCCATTCTATGTCTTCATACACCTCCATTCTATGACTTCACCCACCTCCATTCTGACCTCACACACCTCCATTCTGACTTCACACACCTCAATTCTGTGACTTCACACACCTCCATTCTATGACTTCACAAACTACCATTGTGACGTCACACACCTCCATTCTATGAGTTCACACACCTCCATTCCATGACTTCACTCACCTCCATTCTATGACTTCACACACCTCCTTTCTGAGTTGACAAACCTCAATTCTATGACTTCATACACCTCCAATCTGAATTCACACACCTCCATTCTATGACTTCACCCACCTCCATTCTATGACTTCACACACCTCCATTCTCCGACTTCATACCCCTCTAATTTGATTTCTCATACCTCCATTCTATGACTTCACAAACCTCACTTCGGTGACTTCACAATACTCCATTCTATGACTTCACACATCTACATTCTATGACTTCACACACCACCATTCTGAGTTTACACACCTCCATTCTGTGACTTCACACACCTCCATTCTGACTTCACACACCTCCATTGTATGACTTCACACACCTCTACTCTGTGACTTCACACACCTCCATTCTATGACTTCACACACTTCCATTGTGACATCACACACCTCCATTCTATGAGTTCACACACATCCATTCTATGACTTCACAGACCTCGAATCTGTGACTTCAATCACCTCCACTCTATGAGCTCACACTTCTCCATTCTATGACTTCCCACACCTAATTTCTATGACTTCACCCAGCTCCATTCTGACTTCACACCTCCATTCTGACTTCACACACCTCCATTATATGACTTCAGACACCTCCATTCTCACTTCACACACCTCCATTCTGTGACTTCACACACCTCCATTCTATGATTTCACACACTTCCATTCTGTGACTTCACATACCTCCATTCTATGACTTCACACACCTCCATTCTGTGACTTCACACACCTCCAGTCTATGACTTCACACACCTCCATTCTATGACTTCACACAACTACATTGTGACTTCACACAACTCCATTTTATGAGTTCACACACCTGCATTCGACTTCACACACCTCCATTCTATGACTTCACACACCTCCATTCTGACCTCACACACCTCCATTCTGACTTCACACACCTAAATTCTGTGACTTCACACACATCCATTCTATGATTTCACACACCTCCATTCTATGACTTCACTCACCTCCATTCTATGACTTCACACACCTCCATTCTGAGTTGACACACCTCCATTCTATGACTTCACACACCTCCAATCTCAATTCACACACCTCCATTCTATGACTTCACACACCTACATTCTGTGACTTCACACACCTCCATTCTATGAGTTCACACACCTCCATTTTGACTTCACACACCTCCATTCTATAACTTAAAACAGCTCCATTCTGACTTCACACACCTCAGTTCTATGACTTTACACACCTCTATTCTGACTTCACACACCTACATTCTGTGACTTCACAAACCTCCATTCTATGACTTCACACACCTCCACTCTGTGACTTCACACATCTCCACTCTGTGACTTTACACACCTCCATTCTGCGAATTCACACACCTCCATTCTGTGATTTCGCACACCTCCATTCTATGACTTCACACACCTCCATTCTTTGACTTCACACACCTCCATTCTATGACTTCACACACCTCCATTGTAACTTCACACACCTCTATTCTGTGACTTCACGCACCTCCCTTCCGTGATTTCACACACCTCCATTCTATGACTTCACACACCTACATTCTATGACATCACACACCTCCATTCTATGACTTCACACACTTCCATTCTATGACTTCACACACCTCCATTCTATGACTTCACACACCTCCGTTCTATGACTTCATACACCAACATTCTAGGACTTCACACACCTCCATTCTATGACTTCACAAATCTCCATTCTGACTTCACACTCCTCCATTCTATGACTTCATACACCAACATTCTACGACTTCACACACCTCCAATCTGTGACTTCACACATCTCCTTTCTGTAACTTCACACACTTCCAATGTTTGACTTCACAAACCTCCATTCCATGAGTTCACACACCTCCATTCCATGAGATCACACACCGCCATTCTTTGACTTCACACACCTCCATTTTGACTTCCCACACCTACATTCTGTGACTTCACACACCTCCATTTGTGACTTCAGACACCTCAATTTTGACTTCACACACCTCCATTCTGTGACTTCACACACCTCCATTCTATAACTTCACACATTTCCTTTCTATTACTTCACACACTTCCATTCTGTGACTTCACACACCTCCTTTCTGAATTCACACACCTCCGTTGTTTGACTTCACACACCTCCAATATATGACCTCAAACACCTCAATTCTCTGACTTCACACACCTTCATTCTATGACTTCATACCCGTCCATTCTGTGACTTCACAGACCTCCATTCTATGACTTCATACACCTCCATTCTATGACTTCACCCACCTCCATTCTATGACTTCACACACCTCCATTCTCTGACTTCACACCCCTCCAATTTGACTTCACATACCTTCATTCTATGACTTCACAAACCTCCCTTCGGTGACTTCACAATCCTCCATTCTATGACTTCACACATCTGCATTCTATGACTTCACACACCTCAATTTTTACTCACACAGCTCCATTCTGTGACTTCACAAAACTCCATTCTATGATTTCACACATCTCCATTCTATGACTTCACACACCTCCATTCTATGACTTCACAAACCTCCATTCTATGACTTCACACACCTCCATTCTATGACTTCACAAACCTCCATTCTATGACTTCACACACCTCCATTCTATGACTTCACACACCTCCATTCTATGATTTCACACACCTCCATTCTATGAGTTCACACACCTCCATTCTTTGACTTCTCACACCTCCATTCTATGAGTTCACACACCTCCATTCTGACTTCACACAACTCCATTCTATGCCTTCACACAGCTCCATTCTGACTTCACACACCTCCATTCTTTGACTTTGCACACCTCTATTCTGACTTCACACACCCCCATTCTGTGACTTCACAAACCTGCTTTCTATGACTTCACCCAACTCCACTCTGTGAATGCACACATCTCCACTCTGTGTGTTTACACACCTCCATTCTGTGAATTCATACCCCTCCATTCTGAGATTACACACACCTCCATTCTATGACTTCACACACCTCCATTCTATGACTTCACACACCTCCATTCTATGACTTCACCCACCTCCATTTTATGACTTCACACACCTCCATTCTCTGACTTCACACCCCTCCAATTTGACTTCACATACCTCCATTCTATGATTTCACAAAACTCCCTTCGGTGACTTCACAATCCTCCATTCTATGACTTCACACATCTGCATTCTATGGCTACACACCTCAATTTTGACTCACACAGCTCCATTCTGTGACTTCACAAAACTCCATTCTATGATTTCACACATCTCCATTCTATGACTTCACACACCTCCATTCTATGACTTCACAAACCTCCATTCTATGACTTCACAAACCTCCATTCTATGACTTCACACACCTCCATTCTATGATTTCACACACCTCCATTCTATGACTTCACACACCTCCATTCTTTGACTTCACACACCTCCATTCTATGAGTTCACACACCTCCATTCTGACTTCACACACATCCATTCTATGACTTCACACAGCTCCATTCTGACTTCACACACCTCCATTCTTTGACTTTGCACACCTCTATTCTGACTTCACACACCTCCATTCTGTGACTTCACAAACCTCCTTTCTATGACTTCACCCAACTCCACTCTGTGAATGCACATATCTCCACTCTGTGTCTTTACACACCTCCATTCTGCGAATTCATACCCCTCCATTCTGAGATTTCACACACCTCCATTCTATGACTTCACACACCTCCATTCTATGACTTCACAAACCTCCATTGTGACTTCACACACGTCCATTCTGTGACTTCACACAGCTCCAGTCTATGACTTCACAAACCTCCATTCTATGACTTCACACACCTGCACTCTGACTTCACACATCTCCATTCTATGACTTCATACACTTCCCTTCTATGACTTCATACACCAATATTCTATGACTTCACACACCTCCATTCTGTGACTTCACAAATCTCCATTCTGACTTCACACTCCTCCATTCTATGACATCACACACCTCCATTCTATGACTTCACACATTTCCATTTTGTAACTTCCCACACTTCCAATGTTTGACTTCACAAACCTCCATTCCATGACTTCACACACCTCCATTCTATGAGTTCACACACCTCCATTCTTTGACTTCACACACCTCCATTTTGACTTCACACACCTACATTCTGTGACTTCACACACCTCCATTTGCGACTTCACACACCACCATTTTGACTTCACACACCTACATTCTGTGACTTCACACACCTCCATTCTATGACTTCACGCACCTCCATTCTATGACTTCACACACCTACATTGTGACTTTACACACCTCCATCGTATGAGTTCACACACCTGCATTGTGACTTCACACACGTCCATTCTATGACTTCACACATCTCCATTCTGACCTGACACACCTCCATACTGACTTCTCACACCTAAATTCTGTGACTTCACACACCTCCATTCTATGATTTCACACACCTCCATTCTATGACTTCACACACCTCCATTCTATGACTTCACAGACCTACTTTATGAGTTGACACACCTCCATTCTATGACTTCACACACCTCCAATCTGAATTCACACACCTCCATTCTGTGACTTCACACACCTCCATTATATGAGTTTACACACTTCCATTTTGACTTCACACACCTCCATTCTATGACTTCACACAGCTCCATTCTGACTTCACACACCTCAATTATATGTCTTTACACACCTCTATTCTGACTTCACACACCTCCATTCTATGACTTCACAAACCTCCTTTCGGTGACCTCACAATCCTCCATTCTATGACTTCACACATCTGCATTCTATGACTTCACACTCCTCAATTCTGACTCACACAGCTCCATTCTGTGACTTCACAAAACTCCATTCTATGATTTCACACATCTCCATACTTTGACTTCACACAACTCCATCTATGACTTCACATACCTCCATTCTGAGTTCACACACCTCCATTCTGTGACTTCACACACCTCCATTCTGACTTCACACTTCCATTGTATGACTTCACACACTTCCATTCTGTGACTTCACACACCTCCATTCTATGACTTCACACACTTCCATTGTGACGTCACACCTCCATTCTATGAGTTCACACACCTCCATTCTATGACTTCACACACCTCCATTCTGACTTCACAAACCTCTATTCCATGACTTCGCATACCTACATTCTGACTTCACACACCTCCATTCTGTGACTTCACAGACCTCGAATCTGTGACTTCACTCACCTCCACTCTATGACTTCACACTTCTCCATTCTATGACTTCCCAGACCTAATTTCTATGACTTCACCCACCCCCATTCTATGATTTCACACCTCCATTCTGACTTCACACATCTCCATTCTATGACTTCACACACCTACATTCTGACTTCACACACCTCCATTCTGTGACTTCACACACCTCCATTCTATGATTTCACACACCTCAATTCTGTGACTTCACACACCTCCATTCTATGACTTCACACATCTCCATTCTATGACTTGACACACCTACATTGTCACTTCACACACCTCCATTCTATGAGTTCACACACCTCCATTCTATGACTTCACTCACCTCCATTCTGTGACTTCACACACCACTATTGTTTGACTTCACACACCTCCATTGTTTGACTTCACACACCTCCATTCCACGACTCCACACACCTCCATTCGATGAGTTCACACACATCCATTTTATGAGTTCACACACCTCCATTCTGACTTCACACACCTCCATTCTGTGACTTCACAAACCTCCTTTCTATGACTTCACACACCTCCACTGTGTGAATGCACACATCTCCACTCTGTGTCTTTACACACCTCCATTCTGCGAATTCATACCCCTCCATTCTGTGATTTCACACACCTCCATTCTATGACTTCACAAACTTCCATTCTATGACTTCACAAACCTCCATTTTGACTTCACACACGTCCATTCTGTGCCTTCACACACCTCCCTTACGTGACTTCACACACCTCCATTCTATGACTTCACACACCTTCATTCTATGACATCACACACTTCCATTCTATGACTTCACACACTTCCATTCTATGACTTCACACACCTCCAGTCTATGACTTCACAAACCTCCATTCTATGACTTCACACACCTGCACTCTGACTTCACACACCTCCATTCTATGACTTCATACACCTCCCTTCTATGACTTCATACACCAACATTCTATGCCTTCACACACCTCCATTCTGTGACTTCACAAATCTCTATTCTGACTTCACACTCCTCCATTCTATGACTTCACACACCTCCATTCTATGACTTCACACATCTCCTTTTTGTAACTTCCCACACTTCCAATGTTTGACTTCACAAACCTCCATTCCATGATTTCACACACCTCCATTCTAGGAGTTCACACACCTCCATTCTTTGACTTCACACACATCCATTTTGGCTTCACACCACTACATTCTGTGACTTCACACACCTCCATTTGTGACTTCACACACCACCATTTTGACTTCACACACCTCCATTTTGTGACATCACACACCTCCATTCTTTGACTTCACACACCTCTATTTTGACTTCACACACTTCCATTCTGTGACTTCACACACCTCCATTCTGTGACTTCACACACCACTATTGTTTGACTTCACACACCTCCATTCTTTGACTTCACACACCTCCATTCCACGACTTCACACACCTCCATTCGTTGAGTTCACACACATCCATTCTATGAGTTCACACATCACAATTTTGTCTTCACACACCTCCATTCTATGACTTCACCCACCTTCATTCTTAATTCAGAAACATCCATTTTATGACTTCCCGCAACTCCATTCTGTGACTTAGCAAACCTTCATTCTGTGACTTCACACACCTCCATTCTGAGTTCACACACCTCCATTCGGTGACTTCACACACCTCCATTCTGACTTCACACACCTCCATTCTATGACTTCACACACCTCCATTCTGTGACGTCACACACCTCAATTCTGTGACTTCACACACCTTCATTCTTACTTCACAAACATACATTCTATGACTTCTCACACCTCCATACTATGACTTCACACACCTCCATTCTTTGACTTCACACACATCCATTCTGTGTTCAGACCACCTCAATTCTGTGACTTCACACACCTCCATTTTGACTTCACACATCTCCGTTCTATGACTTCACACACCTCCCTTCTATGACTTTGCACACCTCCATTCTTTGACTTCACACACCTAAATTCTGAGTTGACACACCTCCATTCTGTGACTTCACAAACCTCCATTCTGACTTCACAAAGCTCCATTCTATGACTTCACAATACTCCTTTCTATGACTTCACACACCGCCATTCTGTGACTTCACACACCTCCATTCTATGACTTCACACACTTCCATTGTGACGTCACACACCTCCATTCTATGACTTCACACATCTGCATTCTGACTTCACACACATCCATTCTATGACTTCACACAACTCCATTCTGAATTCACACAGCTCCATTCTGTGACTTGACAAAAGTCCATTCTATGATTTCACACACCTCCATACTATGACTTCACACAACTCCATGTATGACTTCATACGCCTCAATTCTGACTTCACACACCTCTATTCTATGACTTTGCACACTCCATTTTTACATCACACACCTCCATTCTATGACTGCACAGACCTCGAATATGTGACTTTACTCACCTGCACTCTATGACTTCACACTCCTCCATTCTATGATTTCCCACACCTCCTTTTTATGACTTCACCCACCTCCAATCTATGACTACACACCTCCATTTTGACTTCACACACCTGCATTCTGTGACTTCACACACCTCCATTCTATGAGTTCACACACCTCCATTCTGTGACTTCACACACCTTCATTCTTACTTCAGAAACATCCATTCCATGACTTTACAAACCTCCATTCTGTGACTTCACACACCTCCATTCTGAGTTCACACAACTCCATTCGGTGACTTCACACAGCTCCATTCTGTGCCTTCACACACCTCTATTCTATGATTTCACATACCTCCATGCTATCATTTCACACACCTCCATTCTGTGACTTCACACACCTCCATTCTGAGTTCACATACCTACATTCTGTGACTCAACACACCTCCATTCTGACTTCACACACCTCCATTTTGACTTCACACACCTCATTTCTTGACTTCACACACCTCCATGCTGACTTCACACACCTCCATTCTATGACTTCACACAGCTCTATTCTATGACTACACACACCTCCATTCTGAGTTCACACACCTTCATTCTGTGACTTCACACACCTCCATTCTGACTTTACACATCTCCATTGTATGACTTCACACACCTCCATTCTGTGACTTCACACACCTCCATTCTATGACTTCACACACCTTCATTGTTACTTCAGAAACATCCATTCTATGACTTCGCCCACCTCCATTCTGTGACTTCACACACCTCCATTCTGTGACTTCACACACCTCAATTCTGTGACTTCACACACCTCCATTTTGACTTCACACACTTCCATTCTGTGACTTCACACACCTCCATTCTGTGACTTCACACACCACTATTGTTTGACTTCACACACCTCCATTCTTTGACTTCACACACCTCCATTCCACGACTTCACACACCTCCATTCGATGAGTTCACACACATCCATTCTAGCAGTTCACACACCACAATTTTGTCCTCACAAACCTCCATTCTATGACTTCACCCACCTTCATTCTTAATTCAGAAACGTCCATTTTATGACTTCCCACAACTCCATTTGTGACTTCGCAAACCTTCATTCTGTGACTTCACACACCTCCATTCTGAGTTCACACACCTCCATTCGTTGACTTCACACACCTGCATTCTGACTTCACACACCTCCATTCTATGACTTCACACACCTCCATTCTGTGACGTCACACACCTCAATTCTGTGACTTCACACACCTTCATTCTTACTTCACAAACATACATTCTATGACTTCACACACCTCCATACTATGACTTCACACACCTCCATTCTTTGACTTCACACACCTGAATTCTGTGTTCACACACCTCAATTCTATGACTTCACACACCTCCATTCTGACTTCACACACCTCCATTCTATGACTTCAGACACCTTCCTTCTATGACTACGCACACCTCCATTCTTTGACTTCACACACCTAAATTCTGAGTTGACACACCTCCCTTCTGTGACTTCACACACCTCAATTCTGACTTCACACAGCTCCATTCTATGACTTCACAAAACTCCATTCTATGACTTCACACACCTCCATTCTGTGACTTCACACACCTCCATTCTATGACTTCAAACACTTCCAATGTGACGTCACACACCTCCATTCTATGAGTTCACACATCTCCATTCTGACTTCACACACCTCCATTCTATGACTTCACACACCTCCATTCTGAATTCACACAGCTCCATTCTGTGACTTCACAAAACTCCATTCTATGATTTCACACACCTCCATACTATGACTTCACACAACTCCATCTATGACTTCACACACCTCAATTCTGACTTCACAAACCTCTATTCTATGACTTCGCACACCTCCATTTTGACATCACACACCTCCATTCAATGACTTCGTAGACCTCGAATCTGTGACTTCACTCACCTGCACTCTATAAGTTCACACTCCTCCATTCTATGATTTCCCACACCTGCTTTTTATGACTTCACCCACCTCTAATCTATGACTACACACCTCCATTCTGACTTCACAAACCTGCATTCTGTGACTTCACACACCTCCGTTCTATGAGTTCAAACACCTCCATTCTGTGACTTCACACACCTCCATTCTATGATTTCACACACCTCCATTCTGTGACTTCACACACCTCCATTCTATGACTTCACACACCTCCATTCTGTGACTTCACACACCTCCATTCTATGACTTCACACACCTCCATTCTATGACTTCACACACCTACATTGTGACTTCACACACCTCCATTCTATGAGTTCACACACCTCCATTCTATGACTTCACTCACCTCCATTCTGATCTCACACACCTCCATTCAGACTTCACAAACCTAAATTCTGTGAATTCACACACCTCCATTCTATGATTTCACACAACTCCATTCTATGACTTCACACACCTCCATTCTATGACTTCACACACCTCCTTTCTGAGTTGACACACCTCCATTATATGACTTCACACAACTCCAATTTGACTTCACAAACCTCCATTCTGTGACTTCACACACCTCCATTCTATGAGTTCACACACCTCCATTCTGACTTCACACACCTCCATTCTATGACTTCACACAGCTCCATTCTGACTTCACACACCTCCATTCTATGACTTCACACAGCTCCATTCTGACTTCACACACCTCCATTTTATGACTTTAAACCCGTCCATTCAGTGACTTCACACACCTCCATTCTATGTCTTCATACACCTCCATTCTATGACTTCACCCACCTCCATTCTGACCTCACACACCTCCATTCTGACTTCACACACCTCAATTCTGTGACTTCACACACCTCCATTCTATGACTTCACAAACTACCATTGTGACGTCACACACCTCCATTCTATGAGTTCACACACCTCCATTCCATGACTTCACTCACCTCCATTCTATGACTTCACACACCTCCTTTCTGAGTTGACAAACCTCAATTCTATGACTTCATACACCTCCAATCTGAATTCACACACCTCCATTCTATGACTTCACCCACCTCCATTCTATGACTTCACACACCTCCATTCTCCGACTTCATACCCCTCTAATTTGATTTCTCATACCTCCATTCTATGACTTCACAAACCTCACTTCGGTGACTTCACAATACTCCATTCTATGACTTCACACATCTACATTCTATGACTTCACACACCACCATTCTGAGTTTACACACCTCCATTCTGTGACTTCACACACCTCCATTCTGACTTCACACACCTCCATTGTATGACTTCACACACCTCTACTCTGTGACTTCACACACCTCCATTCTATGACTTCACACACTTCCATTGTGACATCACACACCTCCATTCTATGAGTTCACACACATCCATTCTATGACTTCACAGACCTCGAATCTGTGACTTCAATCACCTCCACTCTATGAGCTCACACTTCTCCATTCTATGACTTCCCACACCTAATTTCTATGACTTCACCCAGCTCCATTCTGACTTCACACCTCCATTCTGACTTCACACACCTCCATTATATGACTTCAGACACCTCCATTCTCACTTCACACACCTCCATTCTGTGACTTCACACACCTCCATTCTATGATTTCACACACTTCCATTCTGTGACTTCACATACCTCCATTCTATGACTTCACACACCTCCATTCTGTGACTTCACACACCTCCAGTCTATGACTTCACACACCTCCATTCTATGACTTCACACAACTACATTGTGACTTCACACAACTCCATTTTATGAGTTCACACACCTGCATTCGACTTCACACACCTCCATTCTATGACTTCACACACCTCCATTCTGACCTCACACACCTCCATTCTGACTTCACACACCTAAATTCTGTGACTTCACACACATCCATTCTATGATTTCACACACCTCCATTCTATGACTTCACTCACCTCCATTCTATGACTTCACACACCTCCATTCTGAGTTGACACACCTCCATTCTATGACTTCACACACCTCCAATCTCAATTCACACACCTCCATTCTATGACTTCACACACCTACATTCTGTGACTTCACACACCTCCATTCTATGAGTTCACACACCTCCATTTTGACTTCACACACCTCCATTCTATAACTTAAAACAGCTCCATTCTGACTTCACACACCTCAGTTCTATGACTTTACACACCTCTATTCTGACTTCACACACCTACATTCTGTGACTTCACAAACCTCCATTCTATGACTTCACACACCTCCACTCTGTGACTTCACACATCTCCACTCTGTGACTTTACACACCTCCATTCTGCGAATTCACACACCTCCATTCTGTGATTTCGCACACCTCCATTCTATGACTTCACACACCTCCATTCTTTGACTTCACACACCTCCATTCTATGACTTCACACACCTCCATTGTAACTTCACACACCTCTATTCTGTGACTTCACGCACCTCCCTTCCGTGATTTCACACACCTCCATTCTATGACTTCACACACCTACATTCTATGACATCACACACCTCCATTCTATGACTTCACACACTTCCATTCTATGACTTCACACACCTCCATTCTATGACTTCACACACCTCCGTTCTATGACTTCATACACCAACATTCTAGGACTTCACACACCTCCATTCTATGACTTCACAAATCTCCATTCTGACTTCACACTCCTCCATTCTATGACTTCATACACCAACATTCTACGACTTCACACACCTCCAATCTGTGACTTCACACATCTCCTTTCTGTAACTTCACACACTTCCAATGTTTGACTTCACAAACCTCCATTCCATGAGTTCACACACCTCCATTCCATGAGATCACACACCGCCATTCTTTGACTTCACACACCTCCATTTTGACTTCCCACACCTACATTCTGTGACTTCACACACCTCCATTTGTGACTTCAGACACCTCAATTTTGACTTCACACACCTCCATTCTGTGACTTCACACACCTCCATTCTATAACTTCACACATTTCCTTTCTATTACTTCACACACTTCCATTCTGTGACTTCACACACCTCCTTTCTGAATTCACACACCTCCGTTGTTTGACTTCACACACCTCCAATATATGACCTCAAACACCTCAATTCTCTGACTTCACACACCTTCATTCTATGACTTCATACCCGTCCATTCTGTGACTTCACAGACCTCCATTCTATGACTTCATACACCTCCATTCTATGACTTCACCCACCTCCATTCTATGACTTCACACACCTCCATTCTCTGACTTCACACCCCTCCAATTTGACTTCACATACCTTCATTCTATGACTTCACAAACCTCCCTTCGGTGACTTCACAATCCTCCATTCTATGACTTCACACATCTGCATTCTATGACTTCACACACCTCAATTTTTACTCACACAGCTCCATTCTGTGACTTCACAAAACTCCATTCTATGATTTCACACATCTCCATTCTATGACTTCACACACCTCCATTCTATGACTTCACAAACCTCCATTCTATGACTTCACACACCTCCATTCTATGACTTCACAAACCTCCATTCTATGACTTCACACACCTCCATTCTATGACTTCACACACCTCCATTCTATGATTTCACACACCTCCATTCTATGAGTTCACACACCTCCATTCTTTGACTTCTCACACCTCCATTCTATGAGTTCACACACCTCCATTCTGACTTCACACAACTCCATTCTATGCCTTCACACAGCTCCATTCTGACTTCACACACCTCCATTCTTTGACTTTGCACACCTCTATTCTGACTTCACACACCCCCATTCTGTGACTTCACAAACCTGCTTTCTATGACTTCACCCAACTCCACTCTGTGAATGCACACATCTCCACTCTGTGTGTTTACACACCTCCATTCTGTGAATTCATACCCCTCCATTCTGAGATTACACACACCTCCATTCTATGACTTCACACACCTCCATTCTATGACTTCACACACCTCCATTCTATGACTTCACCCACCTCCATTTTATGACTTCACACACCTCCATTCTCTGACTTCACACCCCTCCAATTTGACTTCACATACCTCCATTCTATGATTTCACAAAACTCCCTTCGGTGACTTCACAATCCTCCATTCTATGACTTCACACATCTGCATTCTATGGCTACACACCTCAATTTTGACTCACACAGCTCCATTCTGTGACTTCACAAAACTCCATTCTATGATTTCACACATCTCCATTCTATGACTTCACACACCTCCATTCTATGACTTCACAAACCTCCATTCTATGACTTCACAATACTCCTTTCTATGACTTCACACACCACCATTCTGTGACTTCACACACCTCCATTCTATGACTTCACACACTTCCATTGTGACGTCACACACCTCCATTCTATGACTTCACACATCTGCATTCTGACTTCACACACATCCATTCTATGACTTCACACAACTCCATTCTGAATTCACACAGCTCCATTCTGTGACTTGACAAAAGTCCATTCTATGATTTCACACACCTCCATACTATGACTTCACACAACTCCATGTATGACTTCATACACCTCAATTCTGACTTCACACACCTCTATTCTATGACTTTGCACACTCCATTTTTACATCACACACCTCCATTCTATGACTGCACAGACCTCAAATATGTGACTTCACTCACCTGCACTCTATGACTTCACACTCCTCCATTCTATGATTTCCCACACCTCCTTTTTATGACTTCACCCACCTCCAATCTATGACTACACACCTCCATTTTGACTTCACACACCTGCATTCTGTGACTTCACACACCTCCATTCTATGAGTTCACACACCTCCATTCTGTGACTTCACACACCTTCATTCTTACTTCAGAAACATCCATTCCATGACTTCACAAACCTCCATTCTGTGACTTCACACACCTCCATTCTGAGTTCACACAACTCCATTCGGTGACTTCACACACCTCCATTCTGTGCCTTCACACACCTCTATTCTATGATTTCACATACCTCCATGCTATCATTTCACACACCTCCATTCTGTGACTTCACACACCTCCATTCTGAGTTCACATACCTACATTCTGTGACTCAACACACCTCCATTCTGACTTCACACACCTCCATTTTGACTTCACAGACCTCATTTCTTGACTTCACACACCTCCATGCTGACTTCACACACCTCCATTCTATGACTTCACACAGCTCTATTCTATGACTACACACACCTCCATTCTGAGTTCACACACCTCCATTCTGTGACTTCACACACCTCCATTCTGACTTTACACATCTCCATTGTATGACTTCACACACCTCCATTCTGTGACTTCACACACCTCCATTCTATGACTTCACACACCTTCATTGTTACTTCAGAAACATCCATTCTATGACTTCGCCCACCTCCATTCTGTGACTTCACACACCTCCATTCTGTGACTTCACACACCTCAATTCTGTGACTTCACACACCTCCATTTTGACTTCACACACTTCCATTCTGTGACTTCACACACCTCCATTCTGTGACTTCACACACCACTATTGTTTGACTTCACACACCTCCATTCTTTGACTTCACACACCTCCATTCCACGACTTCACACACCTCCATTCGATGAGTTCACACACATCCATTCTAGGAGTTCACACACCACAATTTTGTCCTCACAAACCTCCATTCTTTGACTTCACCCACCTTCATTCTTAATTCAGAAACGTCCATTTTATGACTTCCCACAACTCCATTTGTGACTTCGCAAACCTTCATTCTGTGACTTCACACACCTCCATTCTGAGTTCACACACCTCCATTCGTTGACTTCACACACCTGCATTCTGACTTCACACACCTCCATTCTATGACTTCACACACCTCCATTCTGTGACGTCACACACCTCAATTCTGTGACTTCACACACCTTCATTCTTACTTCACAAACATATATTCTATGACTTCACACACCTCCATACTATGACTTCACACACCTCCATTCTTTGACTTCACACACCTGAATTCTGTGTTCACACACCTCAATTCTATGACTTCACACACCTCCATTCTGACTTCACACACCTCCATTCTATGACTTCAGACACCTTCCTTCTATGACTACGCACACCTCCATTCTTTGACTTCACACACCTAAATTCTGAGTTGACACACCTCCCTTCTGTGACTTCACACACCTCAATTCTGACTTCACACAGCTCCATTCTATGACTTCACAAAACTCCATTCTATGACTTCACACACCTCCATTCTGTGACTTCACACACCTCCATTCTATGACTTCAAACACTTCCAATGTGACGTCACACACCTCCATTCTATGAGTTCACACATCTCCATTCTGACTTCACACACCTCCATTCTATGACTTCACACACCTCCATTCTGAATTCACACAGCTCCATTCTGAGACTTCACAAAACTCCATTCTATGATTTCACACACCTCCATACTATGACTTCACACAACTCCATCTATGACTTCACACACCTCAATTCTGACTTCACAAACCTCTATTCTATGACTTCGCACACCTCCATTTTGACATCACACACCTCCATGCAATGACTTCGTAGTCCTCGAATCTGTGACTTCACTCACCTGCACTCTATAAGTTCACACTCCTCCATTCTATGATTTCCCACACCTGCTTTTTATGACTTCACCCACCTCTAATCTATGACTACACACCTCCATTCTGACTTCACAAACCTGCATTCTGTGACTTCACACACCTCCATTCTATGAGTTCAAACACCTCCATTCTGTGACTTCACACACCTCCATTCTGAGTTCACATACCTCCATTCTGTGACTTCACACACCTCCATTCTGAGTTCACATACCTCCATTCTGTGACTCAACACACCTCCATTCTGACTTCACACACCTCCATTTTGACTTCACACACCTCATTTCTTGACTTCACACACCTCCATGCTGACTTCACACACCTCCATTCTATGACTTCACACAGCTCTATTCTATGACTACACACACCTCCATTCTGAGTTCACACACCTCCATTCTGTGACTTCACACACCTCCATTCTGACTTTACACATCTCCATTGTATGACTTCACACACCTCCATTCTGTGACTTCACACACCTCCATTCTATGACTTCACACACCTTCATTGTTACTTCAGAAACATCCATTCTATGACTTCGCCCACCTCCATTCTGTGACTTCACACACCTCCATTCTGTGACTTCACACACCTCAATTCTGTGACTTCACACACCTCCATTTTGACTTCACACACTTCCATTCTGTGACATCACACACCTCCATTCTGTGACTTCACACACCACTATTGTTTGACTTCACACACCTCCATTCTTTGACTTCACACACCTCCATTCGATGAGTTCACACACATCCATTCTAGGAGTTCACACACCACAATTTTGTCCTCACAAACCTCCATTCTATGACTTCACCCACCTTCATTCTTAATTCAGAAACGTCCATTTTATGACTTCCCACAACTCCATTTGCGACTTCGCAAACCTTCATTCTGTGACTTCACACACCTCCATTCTGAGTTCACACACCTCCATTCGTTGACTTCACACACCTGCATTCTGACTTCACACACCTCCATTCTATGACTTCACACACCTCCATTCTGTGACGTCACACACGTCAATTCTGTGACTTCACACACCTTCATTCTTACTTCACAAACATACATTCTATGACTTCACACACCTCCATACTATGACTTCACACACCTCCATTCTTTGACTTCACACACCTGAATTCTGTGTTCACACACCTCAATTCTATGACTTCACACACCTCCATTCTGACTTCACACACCTCCATTCTATGACTTCACACACCTTCCTTCTATGACTACGCACACCTCCATTCTTTGACTTCACACACCTAAATTCTGAGTTGACACACCTCCCTTCTGTGACTTCACACAACTCAATTCTGACTTCACACAGCTCCATTCTATGACTTCACCAAACTCCATTCTATGACTTCACACACCTCCATTCTGTGACTTCACACACCTCCATTCTATGACTTCACACACTTCCAATGTGACGTCACACACCTCCATTCTATGAGTTCACACATCTCCATTCTGACTTCACCCACCTCCATTCTATGACTTCACACACCTCCATTCTGAATTCACACAGCTCCATTCTGTGACTTCACAAAACTCCATTCTATGATTTCACACACCTCCATACTATGACTTCACACAACTCCATCTATGACTTCACACACCTCAATTCTGACTTCACACACCTCTATTCTATGACTTTGCACACCTGCATTTTGACATCACACACCTCCGTTCTATAACTTCATAGACATCGAATCTGTGACTTCACTCACCTGCACTCTATGACTTCACACTCCTCCATTCTATGATTTCCCACACCTCATTTTTATGACTTCGCCCACCTCCAATCTATGACTACACACCTCAATTCTGACTTCACAAACCTGAATTCTGTGAGTTCACACACCTCCATTCTATGAGTTCACACACCTCCATTCTTGACTTCACACACCTTCATTCTTACTTCACAAACATACATTCTATGACTTCTCACACCTCCATACTATGACTTCACACACCTCCATTCTTTGACTTCACACACATCCATTCTGTGTTCAGACCACCTCAATTCTGTGACTTCACACACCTCCATTTTGACTTCACACATCTCCGTTCTATAACTTCACACACCTCCCTTCTATGACTTTGCACACCTCCATTCTTTGACTTCACACACCTAAATTCTGAGTTGACACACCTCCATTCTGTGACTTCACAAACCTCCATTCTGACTTCACACAGCTCCATTCTATGACTTCACAATACTCCTTTCTATGACTTCACACACCGCCATTCTGTGACTTCACACACCTCCATTCTATGACTTCACACACTTCCATTGTGACGTCACACACCTCCATTCTATGACTTCACACATCTGCATTCTGACTTCACACACATCCATTCTATGACTTTACACAACTCCATTCTGAATTCACACAGCTTCATTCTGTGACTTGACAAAAGTCCATTCTATGATTTCACACACCTCCATACTATGACTTCACACAACTCCATGTATGACTTCACACACCTCAATTCTGACTTCACACACATCTATTCTATGACTTTGCACACTCCATTTTTACATCACACACCTCCATTCTATGACTGCACAGACCTCGAATATGTGACTTCACTCACCTGCACTCTATGACTTCACACTCCTCCATTCTATGATTTCCCACACCTCCTTTTTATGACTTCACCCACCTCCAATCTATGACTACACAGCTCCATTTTGACTTCACACACCTGCATTCTGTGACTTCACACACCTCCATTCTATGAGTTCACACACCTCCATTCTGTGACTTCACACACCTTCATTCTTACTTCAGAAACATCCATTCCATGACTTCACAAACCTCCATTCTGTGACTTCACACACCTCCATTCTGAGTTCACACAACTCCATTCGTTGACTTCACACACCTCCATTCTGTGCCGTCACACACCTCTATTCTATGATTTCACATACCTCCATGCTATCATTTCACACACCTCCATTCTGTGACTTCACACACCTCCATTTGAGTTCACATACCTCCATTCTGTGACTCAACAAACCTCCATTCTGACTTCACACACCTCCATTTTGACTTCACACACCTCATTTCTTGACTTCACACACCTCCATGCTGACTTCACACACCTCCATTCTATGACTTCACACAGCTCTATTCTATGACTACACACACCTCCATTCTGAGTTCACACACCTCCATTCTGTGACTTCACACACCTCCATTCTGACTTTACACATCTCCATTGTATGACTTCACACACCTCCATTCTGTGACTTCACACACCTCCATTCTATGACTTCACACACCTTCATTGTTACTTCAGAAACATCGATTCTATGACTTCGCCCACCTCCATTCTGTGACTTCACACACCTCCATTCTGTGACTTCACACACCTCCATTCTGTGACTTCACACACCACTATTGTTTGACTTCACACACCTCCATTCTTTGACTTCACACACCTCCATTCCACGACTTCACACACCTCCATTCGATGAGTTCACACACATCCATTCTAGGAGTTCACACACCACAATTTTGTCCTCACAAACCTCCATTCTATGACTTCACCCACCTTCATTCTTAATTCAGAAACGTCCATTTTATGACTTCCCACAACTCCATTTGTGACTTCGCAAACCTTCATTCTGTGACTTCACACACCTCCATTCTGAGTTCACACACCTCCATTCGTTGACTTCACACACCTGCATTCTGACTTCACACACCTCCATTCTATGACTTCACACACCTCCATTCTGTGACGTCACACACCTCAATTCTGTGACTTCACACACCTTCATTCTTACTTCACAAACATGCATTCTATGACTTCACACACCTCCATACTATGACTTCACACACCTCCATTCTTTGACTTCACACACCTGAATTCTGTGTTCACACACCTCAATTCTATGACTTCACACACCTCCATTCTGACTTCACACACCTCCATTCTATGACTTCACACACCTTCCTTCTATGACTACGCACACCTCCATTCTTTGACTTCACACACTTAAATTCTGAGTTGACACACCTCCCTTCTGTGACTTCACACACCTCAATTCTGACTTCACACAGCTCCATTCTATGACTTCACAAAACTCCATTCTATGACTTCACACACCTCCATTCTGTGACTTCACACACCTCCATTCTATGACTTCACACACTTCCAATGTGACGTCACACACCTCCATTCTATGAGTTCACACATCTCCATTCTGACTTAACACACCTCCATTCTATGACTTCACACACCTCCATTCTGAATTCACACAGCTCCATTCTGTGACTTCACAAAACTCCATTCTATGATTTCACACACCTCCATACTATGACTTCACACAACTCCATCTATGACTTCACACACCTCAATTCTGACTTCACAAACCTCTATTCTATGACTTCGCACACCTCCATTTTGACATCACACACCTCCATTCAATGACTTCGTAGACCTCGAATCTGTGACTTCACTCACCTGCACTCTATAAGTTCACACTCCTCCATTCTATGATTGCCCACACCTGCTGTTTATGACTTCACCCACCTCTAATCTATGACTACACACCTCCATTCTGACTTCACAAACCTGCATTCTGTGACTTCACACACCTCCATTCTATGAGTTCAAACACCTCCATTCTGTGACTTCACACACCTCCATTCTATGATTTCACACACCTCCATTCTGTGACTTCACACACCTCCATTCTATGACTTCACACACCTCCATTCTGTGACTTCACACACCTCCATTCTATGACTTCACACACCTCCATTCTATGACTTCACACACCTACATTGTGACTTCACACACCTCCATTCTATGACTTCACACACCTCCATACTATGACTTCACACAACTCCATCTATGACTTCACACACCTCCATTCTATGACTTCACACACCTCCTTTCTGAGTTGACACACCTCCATTATATGACTTCACACAACTCCAATTTGACTTCACAAACCTCCATTCTGTGACTTCACACACCTCCATTCTATGAGTTCACACACCTCCATTCTGACTTCACACACCTCCATTCTATGACTTCACACAGCTCCATTCTGACTTCACACACCTACATTCTATGAATTCACACACCTCCATTCTGTGACTTCACACACCTCCGTTCTATGACTTCACACACCTCCATTCTATGACTTCACACACCTACATTGTGACTTCACACACCTCCATTCTATGAGTTCACACACCTCCATACTATGACTTCACACAACTCCATCTATGACTTCACACACCTCAATTCTGACTTCACACACCTCTATTCTATGACTTTGCACACTCCATTTTTACATCACACACCTCCATTCTATGACTGTACAGACCTCGAATATGTGACTTCACTCACCTGCACTCTATGACTTCACACTCCTCCATTCTATGATTTCCCACACCTCCTTTTTATGATTTCACCCACCTCCAATCTATGACTACACACCTCCATTTTGACTTCACACACCTGCATTCTGTGACTTCACACACCTCCATTCTATGAGTTCACACACCTCCATTCTGTGACTTCACACACCTTCATTCTTACTTCAGAAACATCCATTCCATGACTTCACAAACTTCCATTCTGTGACTTCACACACCTCCATTCTGAGTTCACACAACTCCATTCGGTGACTTCACACACCTCCATTCTGTGCCTTCACACACCTCTATTCTATGATTTCACATACCTCCATGCTATCATTTCACACACCTCCATTCTGTGACTTCACACACCTCCATTCTGAGTTCACATACCTCCATTCTGTGACTCAACACACCTCCATTCTGACTTCACACACCTCCATTTTGACTTCACACACCTCATTTCTTGACTTCACACACCTCCATGCTGACTTCACACACCTCCATTCTATGACTTCACACAGCTCTATTCTATGACTACACACACCTCCATTCTGAGTTCACACACCTCCATTCTGTGACTTCACACACCTCCATTCTGACTTTACACATCTCCATTGTATGACTTCACACACCTCCATTCTGTGACTTCACACACCTCCATTCTATGACTTCACACACCTTCATTGTTACTTCAGAAACATCCATTCTATGACTTCGCCCACCTCCATTATGTGACTTCACACACCTCCATTCTGTAACTTCACACACCTCAATTCTGTGACTTCACACACCTCCATTTTGACTTCACACACTTCCATTCTGTGACTTCACACACCTCCATTCTGTGACTTCACACACCACTATTGTTTGACTTCACACACCTCCATTCTTTGACTTCACACACCTCCATTCCACGACTTCACACACCTCCATTCGATGAGTTCACACACATCCATTCTAGGAGTTCACACACCACAATTTTGTCCTCACAAACCTCCATTCTATGACTTCACCCACCTTCATTCTTAATTCAGAAACGTCCATTTTATGACTTCCCACAACTCCATTTGTGACTTCGCAAACCTTCATTCTGTGACTTCACACACCTCCATTCTGAGTTCACACACCTCCATTCGTTGACTTCACACACCTGCATTCTGACTTCACACACCTCCATTCTATGACTTCACACACCTCCATTCTGTGACGTCACACACCTCAATTCTGTGACTTCACACACCTCCATTCTAAGACTTCACAAACCTAAATTCTGTGAATTCACACACCTCCATTCTATGATTTCACACAACTCCATTCTATGACTTCACACACCTCCATTCTATGACTTCACACACCTCCTTTCTGAGTTGACACACCTCCATTATATGACTTCACACAACTCCAATTTGACTTCACAAACCTCCATTCTGTGACTTCACACACCTCCATTCTATGAGTTCACACACCTCCATTCTGAGTTCACACACCTCCATTCTATGACTTCACACACCTCCATTCTTACTTCACACACCTCCATTCTATGACTTCACACACCTTCATTCTGTGACTTCACACACCTCCATTCTGTGACTTCACACACCTCCATTCTATGAGTTCACACTCCTCCATTTTATGACTTCACTCACCTCCATTCTGACCTCACACACCTCCATTCTGATTTCACAAACCTAAATTCTGTGAATTCACACACCTCCATTCTATGATTTAACACAACTCCATTCTATGACTTCACACGCCTCCATTCTATGACTTCACACACCTAATTTCTGAGTTGACACTCCTCCATTATATGACTTCACACAACTCCAATTTGACTTCACACACCTCCATTCTGTGACTTCACACACCTCCATTCTATGAGTTCACATACCTCCATTCTGACTTCACACACCTCCATTCTGTGACTTCACAAACCTCCGTTCTATGACTTCACACACCTCCACTCTGTGAATGCACACATCTCCACTCTGTGTCTTTACACACCTCCATTCTGCGAATTCATACCCCTCCATTCTGTGATTTCACAAACCTTATTCTATGACTTCACACACCTCCATTCTATGACTTCACAAACCTCCATTTTGACTTCACACACGTCCATTCTGTGCCTTCACACACCTCCCTTACGTGACTTCACACACCTCCATTCTATGACTTCACACACCTCCATTCTATGACATCACACACCTCCATTCTATGACTTCACACACCTGCCCTCTGACTTCACACACCTCCATTCTATGACTTCATACACCTCCCTCCTATGACTTCATACAACAACATTCTATGCCTTCACACACATCCATTCTGTGACTTCACAAATCTCCATTCTGACTTCACACTCCTCCATTTTATGACTTCACACACCTCGATTCTATGACTTCACATATCTCCTTTTTGTAACTTCCCACACTTCCAATGTTTGACTTCACAAACCTCCATTCCAGGATTTCACACACCTCCATTCTATGAGTTCACACACCGCCATTCTTTGACTTCACACACCTCTATTTTGACTTCACACACTTCCATTCTGTGACTTCACACACCTCCATTCTGTGACTTCACACACCACTATTGTTTGACTTCACACACCTCCATTCTTTGACTTCACACACCTCCATTCCACGACTTCACACACCTCCATTCGATGAGTTCACACACATCCATTCTATGAGTTCACACACCACAATTTTGTCTTCACACACCTCCATTCTATGACTTCACCCACCTTCATTCTTAATTCAGAAACATCCATTTTATGACTTCCCGCAACTCCATTCTGTGACTTCGCAAACCTTCATTCTGTGACTTCACACACATCCATTCTGAGTTCACACACCTCCATTCGGTGACTTCACACACCTCCATTCTGACTTCACACACCTCCATTCTATGACTTCACACACCTCCATTCTGTGACGTCACACACGTCAATTCTGTGACTTCACACACCTTCATTCTTACTTCACAAACATACATTCTATGACTTCTCACACGTCCATACTATGACTTCACACACCTCCATTTTTGACTTCACACACCTCCATTCTGTGTTCACACACCTCAATTCTGTGACTTCACACACCTCAATTTTGACTACACACACCTCCATTCTATGACTTCACACACCTCCCTTCTATGAATTCGCACACCTCCATTCTTTGACTTCACACACTGCCATTCTGTGACTTCACACACCTCCATTCTATGACTTCACACACTTCCATACTATGACTTCACACAACTCCATCTATGACTTCACACACCTCAATTCTGACTTCACACACCTCTATTCTATGACTTCGCACACTCCATTTTTACATCATACACCTCCATTCTATGACTGCACAGACCTCGAATCTGTGACTTCACTCACCTGCACTCTATGACTTCACACTCCTCCATTCTATGATTTCCCACACCTCCTTTTTATGACTTCACCCACCTCCAATCTATGAATACACACCTCCATTCTGACTTCACAAACCTGCATTCTGTGACTTCACACACCTCCATTCTATGAGTTCACACACCTCCATTCTGTGACTTCACACACCTTCATCCGTACTTCAGAAACATCCATTCTATGACATCACAAACCTCCATTCTGTGACTTCACACACCTCCATTCTGAGTTCACGCAACTCCATTCGGTGACTTCACACACCTCCATTCTGTGCCTTCACACACCTACATTCTATGACTTCACACACTTCCATTCTATGACTTCACACACCTCCATTCTGTGACGTCAAACACCTCCATTCTAAGTTCACACGCCTCCAATCTGTGACTTCACACACCTCCATTCTATGAATTCACACACATCCATTCTATGACTTCACACACCTTCATTCTGTGACTTTACACACCTCCATTCTGAGTTCACACACCTCCATTCTTTGACTTCACACACCTCCATTCTGTTACTTCCCACACCTCCATTCTGTGACTTCACACACCTCCGTTCTATGACTTCCCGCACCTCCCTTCTCTGACTTCACACACCTCCATTCTGTGACTTCACACACCTCCATTCTATGACTTCACACACCTCCATTCTATGACTTCACACACCTCCAATATATGACTACAAACACCTGAATTCTGTGACTTCACACACCTCCATTCTATGACTTCATACCCGTCAATTCTGTGACTTCACACACCTCAGTTCTCTGACTTCACACACGTCCATTCTATGACTTCACCCACCTCCATTCTATGACTTCACACACCTCCATTCTGTTACTTCATACACCTCCATTGTGAATTCACACATCTGCATTCTGTCACTTCACACAACTCCATTCTGTGACTTCACACACCTCCATTCTGTGACTTCACTCACCTCCATTTTTTGAATTCACATACCTCCATTCTTTGACTTCGCACACCTCCATTCCATGACTTCACACACCTCCATTCCATGAGTTCACACTCCTCCATTCTATGAGTTCACACACCACCATTTTGACTTCACACACCTCCATTCTATGACTTCACACACCTTCATCCTTACTTTAGAAACATCCATTCTATGACTTCACACACCTCCATTCTGTGACTTCACACACCTCCGTTCTATGACTTCACACACCTCCATTCTATGACTTCACACACCTACATTGTGACTTCACACACCTCCATTCTATGAGTTCACACACCTCCATACTATGACTTCACACAACTCCATCTATGACTTCACACACCTCAATTCTGACTTCACACACCTCTATTCTATGACTTTGCACACTCCATTTTTACATCACACACCTCCATTCTATGACTGCACAGACCTCGAATATGTGACTTCACTCACCTGCACTCTATGACTTCACACTCCTCAATTCTATGATTTCCCACACCTCCTTTTTATGATTTCACCCACCTCCAATCTATGACTACACACCTCCATTTTGACTTCACACACCTGCATTCTGTGACTTCACACACCTCCATTCTATGAGTTCACACACCTCCATTCTGAGACTTCACACACCTTCATTCTTACTTCAGAAACATCCATTCCATGACTTCACAAACCTCCATTCTGTGACTTCACACACCTCCATTCTGAGTTCACACAACTCCATTCGGTGACTTCACACACCTCCATTCTGTGCCTTCACACACCTCCATTCTATGACTTCACACACTTCCATTCTATGACTTCACACACCTCCATTCTGTGAGGTCAAACACCTCCATTCTAAGTTCACACACCTCCGATCTGTGACTTCATACACCTCCATTCTGTGACTTCACACACCTCCATTCTATGAATTCACACACATCCATTCTATGACTTCACACACCTCAATTCTGTGACTTTACACACCTCCGTTCTATGACTTCACACACCTCCTTTCTATGACTTCACACACCTCCATTCTGTGACTTCACACACCTCCATTCTATGACTTCACACACCTCCATTCTATGACTTCACTCACCTCCAATATATGACTACAAACACCTGAATTCTGTGACTTCACACACCTCCATTCTATGACTTCATACCCGTCAATTCTGTGACTTCACACACCTCAGTTCTCTGACTTCACACATGTCCATTCTATGACTTCACACACCTCAATTCTATGACTTCACACACCTCCAATTTGACTTTACATACCTCCATTCTATGACTTCACAAACCTCCATTCTCTGACTTCACACACCTCCATTCTGTGATTTCACAAACCTCCATTCTATGATTTCACACACCTCCATTTTATGACGTCACACACCTACATTTTGACTTCACTAACCTCCATTATGTGACTTCACACTCCTCCCTTCGGTGCCTTCACACACCTCCATTCTATGACTTCACACATCTACATTCTATGACTTCACACACCTCCATTCTATGACTTCACACACTTCCATTCTATGATGTCACATACCTCCATGCTATCATTTCACACACCTCCATTCTGTGACTTCACACACCTCCATTCTGAGTTCACATACCTCTATTCTGTGACTCAACTCACCTCCATTCTGACTTCACACACCTCCATGCTGATTGCACACACCTCCATTCTATGACTTCACACAGCTCTATGCTATGACTTCACACACCTCCATTCTGACTTTACACATCTCCATTGTATGACTTCACACACCTCCATTCTGTGACTTCACACACCTCCATTCTATGACTTCACACACCTTCATTGTTACTTCAGAAACATCCATTCTATGACTTCGCCCACCTCCATTCTGTGACTTCACACACCTCCATTCTGTGACTTCACACACCTCAATTCTGTGACTTCACACACCTCCATTTTGACTTCACACACTTCCATACTGTGACTTCACACACCTCCATTCTGTGACTTCACACACCACTATTGTTTGACTTCACACACCTCCATTCTTTGACTTCACACACCTCCATTCGATGAGTTCACACACATCCATTCTAGGAGTTCACACACCACAATTTTGTCTTCACAAACCTCCATTCTATGACTTCACCCACCTTCATTCGTAATTCAGAAACGTCCATTTTATGACTTCCCACAACTCCATTTTTGACTTCGCAAACCTTCATTCTGTGACTTCACACACCTCCATTCTGAGTTCACACACCTCCATTCGTTGACTTCACACACCTGCATTCTGACTTCACACACCTCCATTCTATGACTTCACACACCTCCATTCTGTGACGTCACACACCTCAATTCTGTGACTTCACACACCTTCATTCTTACTTCACAAACATACATTCTATGACTTCACACACCTCCATACTATGACTTCACACACCTCCATTCTAAGACTTCACAAACCTAAATTCTGTGAATTCACACACCTCCATTCTATGATTTCACACAACTCCATTCTATGACTTCACACACCTCCATTCTATGACTTCACACACCTCCTTTCTGAGTTGACACACCTCCATTATATGACTTCACACAACTCCAATTTGACTTCACAAACCTCCATTCTGTGACTTCACACACCTCCATTCTATGAGTTCACACACCTCCATTCTGAGTTCACACACCTCCATTCTATGACTTCACACACCTCCATTCTTACTTCACACACCTCCATTCTATGACTTCACACACCTTCATTCTGTGACTTCACACACCTCCATTCTTTGACTTCACACACCTCCATTCTATGAGTTCACACTCCTCCATTTTATGACTTCACTCACCTCCATTCTGACCTCACACACCTCCATTCTGATTTCACAAACCTAAATTCTGTGAATTCACACACCTACATTCTATGATTTAACACAACTCCATTCTATGACTTCACACACCTCCATTCTATGACTTCACACACCTAATTTCTGAGTTGACACTCCTCCATTATATGACTTCACACAACTCCAATTTGACTTCACACACCTCCATTCTGTGACTTCACACACCTCCATTCTATGAGTTCACATACCTCCATTCTGACTTCACACACCTCCATTCTGTGACTTCACAAACCTCCGTTCTATGACTTCACACACCTCCACTCTGTGAATGCACACATCTCCACTCTGTGTCTTTACACACCTCCATTCTGCGAATTCATACCCCTCCATTCTGTGATTTCACAAACCTCCATTCTATGACTTCACACACCTCCATTCTATGACTTCACAAACCTCCATTTTGACTTCACACACGTCCATTCTGTGCCTTCACACACCTCCCTTACGTGACTTCACACACCTCCATTCTATGACTTCACACACCTCCATTCTATGACATCACACACCTCCATTCTATGACTTCACACACCTGCCCTCTGACTTCACACACCTCCATTCTATGACTTCATACACCTCCCTCCTATGACTTCATACAACAACATTCTATGCCTTCACACACATCCATTCTGTGACTTCACAAATCTCCATTCTGACTTCACACTCCTCCATTTTATGACTTCACACACCTCGATTCTATGACTTCACATATCTCCTTTTTGTAACTTCCCACACTTCCAATGTTTGACTTCACAAACCTCCATTCCAGGATTTCACACACCTCCATTCTATGAGTTCACACACCGCCATTCTTTGACTTCACACACCTCTATTTTGACTTCACACACTTCCATTCTGTGACTTCACACACCTCCATTCTGTGACTTCACACACCACTATTGTTTGACTTCACACACCTCCATTCTTTGACTTCACACACCTCCATTCCACGACTTCACACACCTCCATTCGATGAGTTCACACACATCCATTCTATGAGTTCACACACCACAATTTTGTCTTCACACACCTCCATTCTATGACTTCACCCACCTTCATTCTTAATTCAGAAACATCCATTTTATGACTTCCCGCAACTCCATTCTGTGACTTCGCAAACCTTCATTCTGTGACTTCACACACATCCATTCTGAGTTCACACACCTCCATTCGGTGACTTCACACACCTCCATTCTGACTTCACACACCTCCATTCTATGACTTCACACACCTCCATTCTGTGACGTCACACACGTCAATTCTGTGACTTCACACACCTTCATTCTTACTTCACAAACATACATTCTATGACTTCTCACACGTCCATACTATGACTTCACACACCTCCATTTTTGACTTCACACACCTGCATTCTGTGTTCACACACCTCAATTCTGTGACTTCACACACCTCAATTTTGACTACACACACCTCCATTCTATGACTTCACACACCTCCCTTCTATGAATTCGCACACCTCCATTCTTTGACTTCACACACTGCCATTCTGTGACTTCACACACCTCCATTCTATGACTTCACACACTTCCATACTATGACTTCACACAACTCCATCTATGACTTCACACACCTCAATTCTGACTTCACACACCTCTATTCTATGACTTCGCACACTCCATTTTTACATCATACACCTCCATTCTATGACTGCACAGACCTCGAATCTGTGACTTCACTCACCTGCACTCTATGACTTCACACTCCTCCATTCTATGATTTCCCACACCTCCTTTTTATGACTTCACCCACCTCCAATCTATGAATACACACCTCCATTCTGACTTCACAAACCTGCATTCTGTGACTTCACACACCTCCATTCTATGAGTTCACACACCTCCATTCTGTGACTTCACACACCTTCATCCGTACTTCAGAAACATCCATTCTATGACATCACAAACCTCCATTCTGTGACTTCACACACCTCCATTCTGAGTTCACGCAACTCCATTCGGTGACTTCACACACCTCCATTCTGTGCCTTCACACACCTACATTCTATGACTTCACACACTTCCATTCTATGACTTCACACACCTCCATTCTGTGACGTCAAACACCTCCATTCTAAGTTCACACGCCTCCAATCTGTGACTTCACACACCTCCATTCTATGAATTCACACACATCCATTCTATGACTTCACACACCTTCATTCTGTGACTTTACACACCTCCATTCTGAGTTCACACACCTCCATTCTTTGACTTCACACACCTCCATTCTGTTACTTCCCACACCTCCATTCTGTGACTTCACACACCTCCGTTCTATGACTTCCCGCACCTCCCTTCTCTGACTTCACACACCTCCATTCTGTGACTTCACACACCTCCATTCTATGACTTCACACACCTCCATTCTATGACTTCACACAGCTCCAATATATGACTACAAACACCTGAATTCTGTGACTTCACACACCTCCATTCTATGACTTCATACCCGTCAATTCTGTGACTTCACACACCTCAGTTCTCTGACTTCACACACGTCCATTCTATGACTTCACCCACCTCCATTCTATGACTTCACACACCTCCATTCTGTTACTTCATACACCTCCATTGTGAATTCACACATCTGCATTCTGTCACTTCACACAACTCCATTCTGTGACTTCACACACCTCCATTCTGTGACTTCACTCACCTCCATTTTTTGAATTCACATACCTCCATTCTTTGACTTCGCACACCTCCATTCCATGACTTCACACACCTCCATTCCATGAGTTCACACTCCTCCATTCTATGAGTTCACACACCACCATTTTGACTTCACACACCTCCATTCTATGACTTCACACACCTTCATCCTTACTTTAGAAACATCCATTCTATGACTTCACACACCTCCATTCTGTGACTTCACACACCTCCGTTCTATGACTTCACACACCTCCATTCTATGACTTCACACACCTACATTGTGACTTCACACACCTCCATTCTATGAGTTCACACACCTCCATACTATGACTTCACACAACTCCATCTATGACTTCACACACCTCAATTCTGACTTCACACACCTCTATTCTATGACTTTGCACACTCCATTTTTACATCACACACCTCCATTCTATGACTGCACAGACCTCGAATATGTGACTTCACTCACCTGCACTCTATGACTTCACACTCCTCAATTCTATGATTTCCCACACCTCCTTTTTATGATTTCACCCACCTCCAATCTATGACTACACACCTCCATTTTGACTTCACACACCTGCATTCTGTGACTTCACACCCCTCCATTCTATGAGTTCACACACCTCCATTCTGAGACTTCACACACCTTCATTCTTACTTCAGAAACATCCATTCCATGACTTCACAAACCTCCATTCTGTGACTTCACACACCTCCATTCTGAGTTCACACACCTCCATTCGTTGACTTCACACACCTGCATTGTGACGTCACACACCTCCATTCTATGACTTCACACACCTCCATTCTGTGACGTCACACACCTCAATTCTGTGACTTCACACACCTTCATTCTTACTTCACAAACATACATTCTATGACTTCACACACCTCCATACTATGACTTCACACACCTCCATTCTAAGACTTCACAAACCTAAATTCTGTGAATTCACACACCTCCATTCTATGATTTCACACAACTCCATTCTATGACTTCACACACCTCCATTCTATGACTTCACACACCTCCTTTCTGAGTTGACACACCTCCATTATATGACTTCACACAACTCCAATTTGACTTCACAAACTTCCATTCTGTGACTTCACACACCTCCATTCTATGAGTTCACACACCTCCATTCTGAGTTCACACACCTCCATTCTATGACTTCACACACCTCCATTCTTACTTCACACACCTCCATTCTATGACTTCACACACCTTCATTCTGTGACTTCACACACCTCCATTCTTTGACTTCACACACCTCCATTCTATGAGTTCACACTCCTCCATTTTATGACTTCACTCACCTCCATTCTGACCTCACACACCTCCATTCTGATTTCACAAACCTAAATTCTGTGAATTCACACACCTCCATTCTATGATTTAACACAACTCCATTCTATGACTTCACACACCTCCATTCTGTGACTTCACACACCTCCATTCTATGAGTTCACATACCTCCATTCTGACTTCACACACCTCCATTCTGTGACTTCACAAACCTCCGTTCTATGACTTCACACACCTCCACTCTGTGAATGCACACATCTCCACTCTGTGTCTTTACACACCTCCATTCTGCGAATTCATACCCCTCCATTCTGTGATTTCACAAACCTCCATTCTATGACTTCACACACCTCCATTCTATGACTTCACAAACCTCCATTTTGACTTCACACACGTCCATTCTGTGCCTTCACACACCTCCCTTACGTGACTTCACACACCTCCATTCTATGACTTCACACACCTCCATTCTATGACATCACACACCTCCATTCTATGACTTCACACACCTGCCCTCTGACTTCACACACCTCCATTCTATGACTTCATACACCTCCCTCCTATGACTTCATACAACAACATTCTATGCCTTCACACACATCCATTCTGTGACTTCACAAATCTCCATTCTGACTTCACACTCCTCCATTTTATGACTTCACACACCTCGATTCTATGACTTCACATATCTCCTTTTTGTAACTTCCCACACTTCCAATGTTTGACTTCACAAACCTCCATTCCAGGATTTCACACACCTCCATTCTATGAGTTCACACACCGCCATTCTTTGACTTCACACACCTCTATTTTGACTTCACACACTTCCATTCTGTGACTTCACACACCTCCATTCTGTGACTTCACACACCACTATTGTTTGACTTCACACACCTCCATTCTTTGACTTCACACACCTCCATTCCACGACTTCACACACCTCCATTCGATGAGTTCACACACATCCATTCTATGAGTTCACACACCACAATTTTGTCTTCACACACCTCCATTCTATGACTTCACCCACCTTCATTCTTAATTCAGAAACATCCATTTTATGACTTCCCGCAACTCCATTCTGTGACTTCGCAAACCTTCATTCTGTGACTTCACACACATCCATTCTGAGTTCACACACCTCCATTCGGTGACTTCACACACCTCCATTCTGACTTCACACACCTCCATTCTATGACTTCACACACCTCCATTCTGTGACGTCACACACGTCAATTCTGTGACTTCACACACCTTCATTCTTACTTCACAAACATACATTCTATGACTTCTCACACGTCCATACTATGACTTCACACACCTCCATTTTTGACTTCACACACCTCCATTCTGTGTTCACACACCTCAATTCTGTGACTTCACACACCTCAATTTTGACTACACACACCTCCATTCTATGACTTCACACACCTCCCTTCTATGAATTCGCACACCTCCATTCTTTGACTTCACACACTGCCATTCTGTGACTTCACACACCTCCATTCTATGACTTCACACACTTCCATACTATGACTTCACACAACTCCATCTATGACTTCAACACACCTCAATTCTGACTTCACACACCTCTATTCTATGACTTCGCACACTCCATTTTTACATCATACACCTCCATTCTATGACTGCACAGACCTCGAATCTGTGACTTCACTCACCTGCACTCTATGACTTCACACTCCTCCATTCTATGATTTCCCACACCTCCTTTTTATGACTTCACCCACCTCCAATCTATGAATACACACCTCCATTCTGACTTCACAAACCTGCATTCTGTGACTTCACACACCTCCATTCTATGAGTTCACACACCTCCATTCTGTGACTTCACACACCTTCATCCGTACTTCAGAAACATCCATTCTATGACATCACAAACCTCCATTCTGTGACTTCACACACCTCCATTCTGAGTTCACGCAACTCCATTCGGTGACTTCACACACCTCCATTCTGTGCCTTCACACACCTACATTCTATGACTTCACACACTTCCATTCTATGACTTCACACACCTCCATTCTGTGACGTCAAACACCTCCATTCTAAGTTCACACGCCTCCAATCTGTGACTTCACACACCTCCATTCTATGAATTCACACACATCCATTCTATGACTTCACACACCTTCATTCTGTGACTTTACACACCTCCATTCTGAGTTCACACACCTCCATTCTTTGACTTCACACACCTCCATTCTGTTACTTCCCACACCTCCATTCTGTGACTTCACACACCTCCGTTCTATGACTTCCCGCACCTCCCTTCTCTGACTTCACACACCTCCATTCTGTGACTTCACACACCTCCATTCTATGACTTCACACACCTCCATTCTATGACTTCACACACCTCCAATATATGACTACAAACACCTGAATTCTGTGACTTCACACACCTCCATTCTATGACTTCATACCCGTCAATTCTGTGACTTCACACACCTCAGTTCTCTGACTTCACACACGTCCATTCTATGACTTCACCCACCTCCATTCTATGACTTCACACACCTCCATTCTGTTACTTCATACACCTCCATTGTGAATTCACACATCTGCATTCTGTCACTTCACACAACTCCATTCTGTGACTTCACACACCTCCATTCTGTGACTTCACTCACCTCCATTTTTTGAATTCACATACCTCCATTCTTTGACTTCGCACACCTCCATTCCATGACTTCACACACCTCCATTCCATGAGTTCACACTCCTCCATTCTATGAGTTCACACACCACCATTTTGACTTCACACACCTCCATTCTATGACTTCACACACCTTCATCCTTACTTTAGAAACATCCATTCTATGACTTCACACACCTCCATTCTGTGACTTCACACACCTCCGTTCTATGACTTCACACACCTCCATTCTATGACTTCACACACCTACATTGTGACTTCACACACCTCCATTCTATGAGTTCACACACCTCCATACTATGACTTCACACAACTCCATCTATGACTTCACACACCTCAATTCTGACTTCACACACCTCTATTCTATGACTTTGCACACTCCATTTTTACATCACACACCTCCATTCTATGACTGCACAGACCTCGAATATGTGACTTCACTCACCTGCACTCTATGACTTCACACTCCTCAATTCTATGATTTCCCACACCTCCTTTTTATGATTTCACCCACCTCCAATCTATGACTACACACCTCCATTTTGACTTCACACACCTGCATTCTGTGACTTCACACACCTCCATTCTATGAGTTCACACACCTCCATTCTGAGACTTCACACACCTTCATTCTTACTTCAGAAACATCCATTCCATGACTTCACAAACCTCCATTCTGTGACTTCACACACCTCCATTCTGAGTTCACACAACTCCATTCGGTGACTTCACACACCTCCATTCTGTGCCTTCACACACCTCCATTCTATGACTTCACACACTTCCATTCTATGACTTCACACACCTCCATTCTGTGAGGTCAAACACCTCCATTCTAAGTTCACACGCCTCCGATCTGTGACTTCATACACCTCCATTCTGTGACTTCACACACCTCCATTCTATGAATTCACACACATCCATTCTATGACTTCACACACCTCAATTCTGTGACTTTACACACCTCCGTTCTATGACTTCACACACCTCCTTTCTATGACTTCACACACCTCCATTCTGTGACTTCACACACCTCCATTCTATGACTTCACACACCTCCATTCTATGACTTCACTCACCTCCAATATATGACTACAAACACCTGAATTCTGTGACTTCACACACCTCCATTCTATGACTTCATACCCGTCAATTCTGTGACTTCACACACCTCAGTTCTCTGACTTCACACATGTCCATTCTATGACTTCACACACCTCAATTCTATGACTTCACACACCTCCAATTTGACTTTACATACCTCCATTCTATGACTTCACAAACCTCCATTCTCTGACTTCACACACCTCCATTCTGTGATTTCACAAACCTCCATTCTATGATTTCACACACCTCCATTTTATGACGTCACACACCTACATTTTGACTTCACTAACCTCCATTATGTGACTTCACACTCCTCCCTTCGGTGCCTTCACACACCTCCATTCTATGACTTCACACATCTACATTCTATGACTTCACACACCTCCATTCTATGACTTCACACACTTCCATTCTATGATGTCACATACCTCCATGCTATCATTTCACACACCTCCATTCTGTGACTTCACACACCTCCATTCTGAGTTCACATACCTCCATTCTGTGACTCAACACACCTCCATTCTGACTTCACACACCTCCATGCTGATTGCACACACCTCCATTCTATGACATCACACAGCTCTATGCTATGACTTCACACACCTCCATTCTGACTTTACACATCTCCATTGTATGACTTCACACACCTCCATTCTGTGACTTCACACACCTCCATTCTATGACTTCACACACCTTCATTGTTACTTCAGAAACATCCATTCTATGACTTCGCCCACCTCCATTCTGTGACTTCACACACCTCCATTCTGTGACTTCACACACCTCAATTCTGTGACTTCACACACCTCCATTTTGACTTCACACACTTCCATACTGTGACTTCACACACCTCCATTCTGTGACTTCACACACCACTATTGTTTGACTTCACACACCTCCATTCTTTGACTTCACACACCTCCATTCGATGAGTTCACACACATCCATTCTAGGAGTTCACACACCACAATTTTGTCTTCACAAACCTCCATTCTATGACTTCACCCACCTTCATTCGTAATTCAGAAACGTCCATTTTATGACTTCCCACAACTCCATTTTTGACTTCGCAAACCTTCATTCTGTGACTTCACACACCTCCATTCTGAGTTCACACACCTCCATTCGTTGACTTCACACACCTGCATTCTGACGTCACACACCTCCATTCTATGACTTCACACACCTCCATTCTGTGACGTCACACACCTCAATTCTGTGACTTCACACACCTTCATTCTTACTTCACAAACATACATTCTATGACTTCACACACCTCCATACTATGACTTCACACACCTCCATTCTAAGACTTCACAAACCTAAATTCTGTGAATTCACACACCTCCATTCTATGATTTCACACAACTCCATTCTATGACTTCACACACCTCCATTCTATGACTTCACACACCTCCTTTCTGAGTTGACACACCTCCATTATATGACTTCACACAACTCCAATTTGACTTCACAAACCTCCATTCTGTGACTTCACACACCTCCATTCTATGAGTTCACACACCTCCATTCTGAGTTCACACACCTCCATTCTATGACTTCACACACCTCCATTCTTACTTCACACACCTCCATTCTATGACTTCACACACCTTCATTCTGTGACTTCACACACCTCCATTCTTTGACTTCACACACCTCCATTCTATGAGTTCACACTCCTCCATTTTATGACTTCACTCACCTCCATTCTGACCTCACACACCTCCATTCTGATTTCACAAACCTAAATTCTGTGAATTCACACACCTCCATTCTATGATTTAACACAACTCCATTCTATGACTTCACACACCTCCATTCTATGACTTCACACACCTAATTTCTGAGTTGACACACCTCCATTATATGACTTCACACAACTCAAATTTGACTTCACACACCTCCATTCTGTGACTTCACACACCTCCATTCTATGAGTTCACATACCTCCATTCTGACTTCACACACCTCCATTCTGTGACTTCACAAACCTCCGTTCTATGACTTCACACACCTCCACTCTGTGAATGCACACATCTCCACTCTGTGTCTTTACACACCTCCATTCTGCGAATTCATACCCCTCCATTCTGTGATTTCACAAACCTCCATTCTATGACTTCACACACCTCCATTCTATGACTTCACAAACCTCCATTTTTGACTTCACACACGTCCATTCTGTGCCTTCACACACCTCCCTTACGTGACTTCACACACCTCCATTCTATGACTTCACACACCTCCATTCTATGACATCACACACCTCCATTCTATGACTTCACACACCTGCCCTCTGACTTCACACACCTCCATTCTATGACTTCATACACCTCCCTCCTATGACTTCATACAACAACATTCTATGCCTTCACACACATCCATTCTGTGACTTCACAAATCTCCATTCTGACTTCACACTCCTCCATTTTATGACTTCACACACCTCGATTCTATGACTTCACATATCTCCTTTTTGTAACTTCCCACACTTCCAATGTTTGACTTCACAAACCTCCATTCCAGGATTTCACACACCTCCATTCTATGAGTTCACACACCGCCATTCTTTGACTTCACACACCTCTATTTTGACTTCACACACTTCCATTCTGTGACTTCACACACCTCCATTCTGTGACTTCACACACCACTATTGTTTGACTTCACACACCTCCATTCTTTGACTTCACACACCTCCATTCCACGACTTCACACACCTCCATTCGATGAGTTCACACACATCCATTCTATGAGTTCACACACCACAATTTTGTCTTCACACACCTCCATTCTATGACTTCACCCACCTTCATTCTTAATTCAGAAACATCCATTTTATGACTTCCCGCAACTCCATTCTGTGACTTCGCAAACCTTCATTCTGTGACTTCACACACATCCATTCTGAGTTCACACACCTCCATTCGGTGACTTCACACACCTCCATTCTGACTTCACACACCTCCATTCTATGACTTCACACACCTCCATTCTGTGACGTCACACACGTCAATTCTGTGACTTCACACACCTTCATTCTTACTTCACAAACATACATTCTATGACTTCTCACACGTCCATACTATGACTTCACACACCTCCATTTTTGACTTCACACACCTCCATTCTGTGTTCACACACCTCAATTCTGTGACTTCACACACCTCAATTTTGACTACACACACCTCCATTCTATGACTTCACACACCTCCCTTCTATGAATTCGCACACCTCCATTCTTTGACTTCACACACTGCCATTCTGTGACTTCACACACCTCCATTCTATGACTTCACACACTTCCATACTATGACTTCACACAACTCCATCTATGACTTCACACACCTCAATTCTGACTTCACACACCTCTATTCTATGACTTCGCACACTCCATTTTTACATCATACACCTCCATTCTATGACTGCACAGACCTCGAATCTGTGACTTCACTCACCTGCACTCTATGACTTCACACTCCTCCATTCTATGATTTCCCACACCTCCTTTTTATGACTTCACCCACCTCCAATCTATGAATACACACCTCCATTCTGACTTCACAAACCTGCATTCTGTGACTTCACACACCTCCATTCTATGAGTTCACACACCTCCATTCTGTGACTTCACACACCTTCATCCGTACTTCAGAAACATCCATTCTATGACATCACAAACCTCCATTCTGTGACTTCACACACCTCCATTCTGAGTTCACGCAACTCCATTCGGTGACTTCACACACCTCCATTCTGTGCCTTCACACACCTACATTCTATGACTTCACACACTTCCATTCTATGACTTCACACACCTCCATTCTGTGACGTCAAACACCTCCATTCTAAGTTCACACGCCTCCAATCTGTGACTTCACACACCTCCATTCTATGAATTCACACACATCCATTCTATGACTTCACACACCTTCATTCTGTGACTTTACACACCTCCATTCTGAGTTCACACACCTCCATTCTTTGACTTCACACACCTCCATTCTGTTACTTCCCACACCTCCATTCTGTGACTTCACACACCTCCGTTCTATGACTTCCCGCACCTCCCTTCTCTGACTTCACACACCTCCATTCTGTGACTTCACACACCTCCATTCTATGACTTCACACACCTCCATTCTATGACTTCACACACCTCCAATATATGACTACAAACACCTGAATTCTGTGACTTCACACACCTCCATTCTATGACTTCATACCCGTCAATTCTGTGACTTCACACACCTCAGTTCTCTGACTTCACACACGTCCATTCTATGACTTCACCCACCTCCATTCTATGACTTCACACACCTCCATTCTGTTACTTCATACACCTCCATTGTGAATTCACACATCTGCATTCTGTCACTTCACACAACTCCATTCTGTGACTTCACACACCTCCATTCTGTGACTTCACTCACCTCCATTTTTTGAATTCACATACCTCCATTCTTTGACTTCGCACACCTCCATTCCATGACTTCACACACCTCCATTCCATGAGTTCACACTCCTCCATTCTATGAGTTCACACACCACCATTTTGACTTCACACACCTCCATTCTATGACTTCACACACCTTCATCCTTACTTTAGAAACATCCATTCTATGACTTCACACACTTCCATTCTGTGACTTCACACACCTCCGTTCTATGACTTCACACACCTCCATTCTATGACTTCACACACCTACATTGTGACTTCACACACCTCCATTCTATGAGTTCACACACCTCCATACTATGACTTCACACAACTCCATCTATGACTTCACACACCTCAATTCTGACTTCACACACCTCTATTCTATGACTTTGCACACTCCATTTTTACATCACACACCTCCATTCTATGACTGCACAGACCTCGAATATGTGACTTCACTCACCTGCACTCTATGACTTCACACTCCTCAATTCTATGATTTCCCACACCTCCTTTTTATGATTTCACCCACCTCCAATCTATGACTACACACCTCCATTTTGACTTCACACACCTGCATTCTGTGACTTCACACACCTCCATTCTATGAGTTCACACACCTCCATTCTGAGACTTCACACACCTTCATTCTTACTTCAGAAACATCCATTCCATGACTTCACAAACCTCCATTCTGTGACTTCACACACCTCCATTCTGAGTTCACACAACTCCATTCGGTGACTTCACACACCTCCATTCTGTGCCTTCACACACCTCCATTCTATGACTTCACACACTTCCATTCTATGACTTCACACACCTCCATTCTGTGAGGTCAAACACCTCCATTCTAAGTTCACACGCCTCCGATCTGTGACTTCATACACCCTCCATTCTGTGACTTCACACACCTCCATTCTATGAATTCACACACATCCATTCTATGACTTCACACACCTCAATTCTGTGACTTTACACACCTCCGTTCTATGACTTCACACACCTCCTTTCTATGACTTCACACACCTCCATTCTGTGACTTCACACACCTCCATTCTATGACTTCACACACCTCCATTCTATGACTTCACTCACCTCCAATATATGACTACAAACACCTGAATTCTGTGACTTCACACACCTCCATTCTATGACTTCATACCCGTCAATTCTGTGACTTCACACACCTCAGTTCTCTGACTTCACACATGTCCATTCTATGACTTCACACACCTCAATTCTATGACTTCACACACCTCCAATTTGACTTTACATACCTCCATTCTATGACTTCACAAACCTCCATTCTCTGACTTCACACACCTCCATTCTGTGATTTCACAAACCTCCATTCTATGATTTCACACACCTCCATTTTATGACGTCACACACCTACATTTTGACTTCACTAACCTCCATTATGTGACTTCACACTCCTCCCTTCGGTGCCTTCACACACCTCCATTCTATGACTTCACACATCTACATTCTATGACTTCACACACCTCCATTCTATGACTTCACACACTTCCATTCTATGATGTCACATACCTCCATGCTATCATTTCACACACCTCCATTCTGTGACTTCACACACCTCCATTCTGAGTTCACATACCTCCATTCTGTGACTCAACACACCTCCATTCTGACTTCACACACCTCCATGCTGATTGCACACACCTCCATTCTATGACATCACACAGCTCTATGCTATGACTTCACACACCTCCATTCTGACTTTACACATCTCCATTGTATGACTTCACACACCTCCATTCTGTGACTTCACACACCTCCATTCTATGACTTCACACACCTTCATTGTTACTTCAGAAACATCCATTCTATGACTTCGCCCACCTCCATTCTGTGACTTCACACACCTCCATTCTGTGACTTCACACACCTCAATTCTGTGACTTCACACACCTCCATTTTGACTTCACACACTTCCATACTGTGACTTCACACACCTCCATTCTGTGACTTCACACACCACTATTGTTTGACTTCACACACCTCCATTCTTTGACTTCACACACCTCCATTCGATGAGTTCACACACATCCATTCTAGGAGTTCACACACCACAATTTTGTCTTCACAAACCTCCATTCTATGACTTCACCCACCTTCATTCGTAATTCAGAAACGTCCATTTTATGACTTCCCACAACTCCATTTTTGACTTCGCAAACCTTCATTCTGTGACTTCACACACCTCCATTCTGAGTTCACACACCTCCATTCGTTGACTTCACACACCTGCATTCTGACGTCACACACCTCCATTCTATGACTTCACACACCTCCATTCTGTGACGTCACACACCTCAATTCTGTGACTTCACACACCTTCATTCTTACTTCACAAACATACATTCTATGACTTCACACACCTCCATACTATGACTTCACACACCTCCATTCTAAGACTTCACAAACCTAAATTCTGTGAATTCACACACCTCCATTCTATGATTTCACACAACTCCATTCTATGACTTCACACACCTCCATTCTATGACTTCACACACCTCCTTTCTGAGTTGACACACCTCCATTATATGACTTCACACAACTCCAATTTGACTTCACAAACCTCCATTCTGTGACTTCACACACCTCCATTCTATGAGTTCACACACCTCCATTCTGAGTTCACACACCTCCATTCTATGACTTCACACACCTCCATTCTTACTTCACACACCTCCATTCTATGACTTCACACACCTTCATTCTGTGACTTCACACACCTCCATTCTTTGACTTCACACACCTCCATTCTATGAGTTCACACTCCTCCATTTTATGACTTCACTCACCTCCATTCTGACCTCACACACCTCCATTCTGATTTCACAAACCTAAATTCTGTGAATTCACACACCTCCATTCTATGATTTAACACAACTCCATTCTATGACTTCACACACCTCCATTCTATGACTTCACACACCTAATTTCTGAGTTGACACACCTCCATTATATGACTTCACACAACTCCAATTTGACTTCACACACCTCCATTCTGTGACTTCACACACCTCCATTCTATGAGTTCACATACCTCCATTCTGACTTCACACACCTCCATTCTGTGACTTCACAAACCTCCGTTCTATGACTTCACACACCTCCACTCTGTGAATGCACACATCTCCACTCTGTGTCTTTACACACCTCCATTCTGCGAATTCATACCCCTCCATTCTGTGATTTCACAAACCTCCATTCTATGACTTCACACACCTCCATTCTATGACTTCACAAACCTCCATTTTGACTTCACACACGTCCATTCTGTGCCTTCACACACCTCCCTTACGTGACTTCACACACCTCCATTCTATGACTTCACACACCTCCATTCTATGACATCACACACCTCCATTCTATGACTTCACACACCTGCCCTCTGACTTCACACACCTCCATTCTATGACTTCATACACCTCCCTCCTATGACTTCATACAACAACATTCTATGCCTTCACACACATCCATTCTGTGACTTCACAAATCTCCATTCTGACTTCACACTCCTCCATTTTATGACTTCACACACCTCGATTCTATGACTTCACATATCTCCTTTTTGTAACTTCCCACACTTCCAATGTTTGACTTCACAAACCTCCATTCCAGGATTTCACACACCTCCATTCTATGAGTTCACACACCGCCATTCTTTGACTTCACACACCTCTATTTTGACTTCACACACTTCCATTCTGTGACTTCACACACCTCCATTCTGTGACTTCACACACCACTATTGTTTGACTTCACACACCTCCATTCTTTGACTTCACACACCTCCATTCGGTGACTTCACACACCTCCATTCTGACTTCACACACCTCCATTCTATGACTTCACACACCTCCATTCTGTGACGTCACACACGTCAATTCTGTGACTTCACACACCTTCATTCTTACTTCACAAACATACATTCTATGACTTCTCACACGTCCATACTATGACTTCACACACCTCCATTTTTGACTTCACACACCTCCATTCTGTGTTCACACACCTCAATTCTGTGACTTCACACACCTCAATTTTGACTACACACACCTCCATTCTATGACTTCACACACCTCCCTTCTATGAATTCGCACACCTCCATTCTTTGACTTCACACACCGCCATTCTGTGACTTCACACACCTCCATTCTATGACTTCACACACTTCCATACTATGACTTCACACAACTCCATCTATGACTTCACACACCTCAATTCTGACTTCACACACCTCTATTCTATGACTTCGCACACTCCATTTTTACATCATACACCTCCATTCTATGACTGCACAGACCTCGAATCTGTGACTTCACTCACCTGCACTCTATGACTTCACACTCCTCCATTCTATGATTTCCCACACCTCCTTTTTATGACTTCACCCACCTCCAATCTATGAATACACACCTCCATTCTGACTTCACAAACCTGCATTCTGTGACTTCACACACCTCCATTCTATGAGTTCACACACCTCCATTCTGTGACTTCACACACCTTCATTCGTACTTCAGAAACATCCATTCTATGACATCACAAACCTCCATTCTGTGACTTCACACACCTCCATTCTGAGTTCACGCAACTCCATTCGGTGACTTCACACACCTCCATTCTGTGCCTTCACACACCTACATTCTATGACTTCACACACTTCCATTCTATGACTTCACACACCTCCATTCTTTGACGTCAAACACCTCCATTCTAAGTTCACACGCCTCCAATCTGTGACTTCACACACCTCCATTCTATGAATTCACACACATCCATTCTATGACTTCACACACCTTCATTCTGTGACTTTACACACCTCCATTCT